>CM022879.1:11803957-11821312 GCA_012654025.1 Pachypsylla venusta | reverse complement strand
TTTGTGTTATTATGTCACAACTTTGGTGCTCACTGCAGCATTGTAGGATTTTCCCAATATCAATAATTATCCAATTCCTTTGATTTTTTCTATTTTACCTACAATGCTGGCACAGATGCGCATTTATCTCAATAGCTACTCATTGTCCTCACGAGGCTGAGTGGGCCCCAAAAACATCCAAACCACAGAAACAAATTTTTTCCCCCGCCAGGATTCAAACCTGGGTCTCCCGAGTGCAGTGACCACTGGGCCATGGGAGGTGGCTGTACACAAATTATTTCATTTGTTATTATAAATTTTATTTACTCAACACATATTAGCAGCCACAATCAAAAAATATCAGAAGCTCTTTGGTACAAAAAACAAAACAAAATGTTTCGCAAAAAAGAAACAATGCATAGCCTGGATCCTGGATGATAAGTTCAACAATAACAAAGAAATGAAATGTTAAAAATTTGACGAAATACTTTGAAGCATCTTTGCGTTGCGTTGGTTAAATAAACATCACACAATTTGCTGAATTCTTCTAAGAAGTCAATATTACAACATTTTTTTTTTAAAAAAAAAATATGTGTGAGTGTGTTTTTGTAAAGAAACAAATTTAATATAGCATCACATATTATTCACACCAGCTCAAAGAATATAAGAACACAAAATAATTAATCATTTAATAAACATTTAAGAGAATGTTTTAAATAAATAAATAATGTACATTGTGTTGCACTCTTGACGGGAATTTTTAATGTACTTATATTTGGTTATTGGCAAATTATTTAACTATTAGAAGATATACAAGTATAAGTAGGTTGATGGAAATATGATTATGTAATACATAAACACTTAGACAATTATTGTATATGAAAATTAATTAATTATTAAGTATTTATCATAGAAAGTAGAAAGATAAGGGTGCTCGCAGACAGCCGCATAATTACTTATCTCATTGCACACATATTTGCACGGACGAAGGAACGAACAGAAATGCCATTGTGAATTAAGTTTCTCATAGTCACTGCATAGTCCAATTTAAAAAGTGTGGTGTGCAGGTCCCAAAATGGGACCTGCACACCACATTTAATTTAAATTCGACAACATTCATTTAAAAACTAGACCCCATATGGGACCTACACACCAAATTTCATTTAAATCCGACAACACTAATTTAAGAAGTAGACCCCATATGGGACCTACACACCAAATTTCATTTAAATCCGACAACACTAATTTAAGAAGTAGACCCCATAAGGGACCTACACACCAAATTTCATTTAAATCCGACAACACTAAGTCACAAAAGTGTCGGTAAGTGTCGGGGTACGGGGCGGCGGCCGGTATTTTTTCGAAAAATATCCCTCCCTTATTGAAAATAGAAAACCAAAAATTACATATTAGATAATAAACAAACAAATAAAAATTATCTCGTTAAATAGTGGCATCATCGTTTCCGATGGTATGAGACTGCTGCTCTAGATAAGTTTAGTTTGCTGCTGAAGTTGTTAATGGTCATGTATTTAGTCTTGGAGGCTTATAATTGACATGGGCCCCCAGAAATATGTCACTTGCTGTGTTATAATTTACCAATAGTTACTTTTTTTTTTTTTTTTTGGCTTAACGTCTCTTNTTTTTTTTAATTTGGCTTAACGTCTCTTTAACATCTACCTATTGGTAATTCAAGACGGGGGTTTTACCCTCCATTCGCTGGAAACTTGCAAACCAGCTACCCACATTGACCACACCCAGCCTGGGTTGGGCCAGAAAAACGAGCCAACGATACGTGGTGTTCCCAAGCGGTCGCCAATCCAAGTACTGACCACGCCCGACGTTGCTTAACTTCAGTGATCTGACACCAATAGTTACTATTTTAATAGATATTCGAATTCCTAACCACAGGCCGAATTGCACTAAAACCGAAAGACAATCAGCTGGAAAAAAAAAATTTGTCCCCGATTTTATCCCAGTGCCTCCATGATTCGAGTATGATGTATACGTATAATCTAACTTAATTAAAAAAGACAGTTTTTTTTTCTTCAATAAAATAAATTACCACTATCTGAAATATCTTTTAAAATAATCAATCCTGTTTCTAAAGTTACATCAATCAATAAGATGTGCACGTGCAATAAAATGTGTGGACATACGACAACATGTGACATCGTCGCAGAAAATAAATTAATTCTAGCAAAAACTTCAAGTATCTAACTATATAGAATAAGATAAAGTCATAATACATAAAACAGAATAAATGCAACAAGAGTTTGTATTCTGATTAGCTCGAGGCATAAATTTATTAATAATATCGTAGATTGTAGATAAACTAGAAAAAGAGATAAATGATCAAGGCGAGAAAATCAACTTCTTAATACTTACCTCCTACACAATTGTAGAAGTCTTTGTAAAATGTAAAGACATAGTCAGTAGTAATAAAGGTACTCAGTGTTCACTCCACTGAAGATATGGAAACAAAGAGAGATATTGTAAAGAAGATAGCAGAACTATCATTAGCTTCTGATTAATGGTCAATTGTTTTGTACTTGTAATAACTTTAGACACTTCATTTACCAATCATCCATGCACGAATACTGATTGATTTAAAGTGTTGTTTTTAGTGTCTCTTTAACCGTACATCACTACATGTCTTCTTAAAACAATGGAACTACAACATACGAGTAATGTACAGGAAGATGTAAATTCGCTTGAAGAACCAAAACTACAAGTCGGTTATCTTTCGAAACAAGGAAATGAAACTATTATGTGGGGCAAGTGGATGCCAAAATAGCATGAAGAGCCAAAATTAAAAGTCGATCATCTCTTGAAACTCTGGAAATGAGACTACATAAGGTGCAAGTGGATGCAAAATAAACTTCAAGAACCAAAACTAAAAGCCGGCTATTTCTTGAAACACTGGAAATGAAACTACATAAGGTGCAAGTGGATACAAAATTAGCCTGAAGATCCGCCGTTTATTTCTTGAAACACTGAAAATGATACTACATAAGGTGTAAGTGAATGCCAAATTAGCTTCAAGAACCAAAACTAAAAACCGGCTATTTCTTGAAACACTGAAAATGAAACTACATAAGGTGCAAATGGATACACAATTAGCCTGTAGATCCGCCGCAATTGGATGCCAAAACACCCTGGAGAACCAAAACTACAAGCCGGTTATTTCTTGAAACACTGAAAATGGAACTAAATACATTAAGGTACAGGTGGATCCCAATTCACTTGAAACACCCATTTAGGAGGAGTTTTTGGATAGGTAAAATATTGTGTCGCAGAATCCAAAAATCTATGTTTAATAAAATATCAAATTTCGGGGAGAAGGATTTCTTTCTTCGTGACGATACAATAACCCAAAAAAACATGATTTTCTCCATAACACCTTCAATACCGAGACATATCACACACTTTGTCTAGAGTTTCTAGAAAAGACAGGTAAAAGATAAATACGAGCCTTTAAATAATAAAAAGAAAAATCTTCTTGGCACATGAAGTACATTAAATCATACATCATAGAGTACTCAAACCACAAAACACAAACATCAGTATGCAATAATATGCATTACATCAATATAGTTAGGGCTGGAACTCTAGGGTCATATTTAACTCAACGAAGGAACAAAAAAGATGCATTGGATGCAACGAGATGCAAGTGTGTTAGTTTTTTTATAATAAAATATAAAAAGAGGTTTATATGATTCCCTCCATAATATGGTGTTCACTCGAAACAAATAAGGAAGCTTTGAAAATAATAATGCACTTGGGGAAAAAACCTGGAGAGGTAGTGACTATGACTACATCAAGGATAATGGTTTGGAAACATACGAACGACATCGACAGAGCTATATCAGGACAGCCTGCAGACAATATCCAGTGGAGTTAATGCGATTTAAGGTTCTTTTAATAGTTGCTTCAGCGACCGATATGCAGCACAAAATATCAGTGGGTGTTTGATACGTTTTACTATAGGCGTAACAGCCGCCAATAACTCTAATTTCACAAAACGAAATAAACCTCGCTGGACGTTGCTTAACGTNTATATCAGGACAGCCTGCAGACAATATCCAGTGAAGTTAATGCGATGTAAGGTTCTTTTAATAGTTGCTTCAGCGACCGATATGCAGCACAAAATATCAGTGGGTGTTTGATACGTTTTACTATAGGCGTAACAGCCGCCAATAACTCTAATTTCACAAAACGAAATAAACCTCGCTGGACGTTGCTTAACGTTCAGTGATCTAACGAAACTGATGTATTCAACGTGTAACCATCTCATTGGGTGTTTGACACGTTTTACTATAGGCGTAACAGCCACCAATAACTAATTTCACAAAACAAAATAAACCTTGCTGGACGTTGCTTAACGTTCAGTGAACTAACGAAACTGATGTATTCAACGTGTAACCATCTCATTGGGTGTTTGACACGTTTTACTATAGGCGTAACAGCCACCCATAACTAATTTCACAAAACAAAATAAACCTTGCTGGACGTTGCTTAACGTTCAGTGATCTAACGAAACTGATGTATTCAACGTGTAACCATCTCATTGGGTGTTTGACACGTTTTACTATAGGCGTAACAGCCACCAATAAGTCTATTTTCACCCAACAAATAAAACCTCGCTGGACGTTGCTTAACGTTCAGTGATCTAACGAAACTGATGTATCCAACGTGTAACCATCTCATTGGGTGTTTGACACGTTTTACTATAGGCGTAACATCCACCAATAAGTCTAATTTCACCCAACAAATAAAACCTCGCTGGACGTTGCTTAACGTTCAGTGATCTAACGAAACTGATGTATCCAACGTGTAACCATCTCATTGGGTGTTTGACACGTTTTACTATAGGCGTAACAGCCACCAATAAGTCTAATTTTACCCAACAAATAAAACCTCGCTGGACGTTGCTTAACGTTCAGTGATCTAACGAAACTGATGTATTCAACTTGTAACCATCTCAATTTTTTCTATCACTATTTTTTGGCTTAACGTCTCTTTAACATCTATTGGCCATTAACGTCTCTTTAACATCTATTGGTCGAGACGAAGGTTTTACACTCCATTCGCTGGAAACTTACAGACCAGCTACCCACATTGACCTCACTCAGCCTGGGTTGGGACGGAAAAAGCCAGCATCACGAGGGCGCGAACCTACGTGGTCACACCAGTAAGTAGAACTTCGCTGGATGTTGCTTAACTTCAGCAATCTTACGAAAACTGGTGAATTCAAAAAATTCTTGCTGGATGTCATGGAAAGCAATGTGGAAATACCAAGAACAAGAAGTCGACCAAGAAAACTATGGTTGTTGTATGTTAAATTTTGGTTAATTAGGTATCACAAATTATGCAGATATTAAATTCATTGCTCAAGATACAAATAGTTACGGAGCATCTGCAATTGATGACAGTTTACCAAATCTGGGCAACCATCGAGCAAGATGATGAATATTGTTCAGAAGAAAGATTTGTGATTTCATCTCTTGAGAGATTTAATTTTTAATCTTTTTTCTCTCTGAACGCCAAGATCAACTCTTGGGTCTTGGGTTATTATATTTCAAGGTCCTTTATACTATACGAGTATAGTAAATAGTAACGTACCTAGTATACTATAATACTCGTGATGATAATAATCATTTTATAGTAGGGATTCTAAACATATGCACCCAACTCAATAATATTCTATCTAAGAGTGAAGTGATAAGTGCCAAGAATACACTCGGTGCATGAGGATACTAGATATTTGTTCCCTCACAAATTAGTAAGCAATGTTTTCTGAAAATACAATTAATGGTCAAAGGTCATGGTTGATATAAGCAGATACAAATGTCTGAATTCTGGAACCTAAAATATCAAACTTTGAGGGGATAAGTTATATAAAACGTTAACCAGCATATCGTTATCACAGGACTAGAATAAGTAGAAGACGTCATTTCTAACCAGCGGGGTAGCTATTGAATGCGAACCCATGAAGCTCCGACGCGACGGTCCACGGACAATTCCTATATTTGAAATTTCTTCTTCGAGGAGTGTCCTCAGAAGTTTTTAAAAAAATTCCAACGTTTGACAGTCCACATTTGATATCATAATAGGCAAAGGATGTCATTCTTTTTTTNAAAAAAAAAAAAAAAAAATAGCCAGCATCACGAGGGTGCAAACCCACGTGGGTACAGCCTCGGTGGACGTTGGTTAACTTAAGTGATCTAACGGGAACTGGTGTATTCGACGTGCAATAGACGCTGGCTTTTATAGCATTCTAGTTACGCCACTGTTTTTACACAAATAATGAGTATATGTCGCTTTCAAGATGGTGAACATTTTGTAAATTTTGAGCTTACCCCAAATGAATTAAAAAAAATGTTTAAAAAGTATAATTAAAACCGGCGGGACAAGTCACTAAGGAGCTTCGTTTGAGTTGATTTTTTAACGGGTACGTACAAGACTAGTCATTTTACATATATATTTACAAAATCGAAAGACAAAGTTTTGTGCTAACAATATTGGAGAGATAACATACACAACACCCAGCAGAGATAGTTCGTTGATTAGATTAAATTGGTATCGTTGACACAATGCCAAACAGGCTAATAAAATACTCGACGACTGTTTTAAACGTATAGAAAAGTTAAATATGATTACTAGTATAATAAATGCCCCTAGGGTTCACAACAAATGATGATCGTATGACCAGCACCAGACGTGCTCGATGTGACGCAATAGTAAATGTAAGACGAGGTGAAGGTGAGGGAAGTTGGAAACCATTTGGATAGCGTTGGCGGATGAAGATGTGAGCCAAAGAGGTAACTCAACACAGAAACATAAAGATATTTAGCAAGAATCGTAAATGATATACAGAACTGAGTGAGTCCGATTACTGAATTGCGATCAAATAAAATATAAATAAAGGTGAGAATTTGGAAGCTTGACATTCGCATTTACGACATGTCGTCTATGATATTTGTAAATTATTCTCCAAACTGAATGAAATCTACAGTTCACTGAACCACTCGCAGATAAATTATTTAAATATAGCTTTCAATTGCAATCAGTCTTTTGACATCAGCCTACGTTCTGAGTTGAAGAAAATAAAGTAAACATCGGACTGACGATGATAAACTGAGTGCTATTGATAACTCACAAACTTAGTATTTTCTAAATACTTGATGGAAAGCTTAGTCTCCTGAAGTCAATTGAATGGCTATGGTAATAACGACAAGTAGCATTATATGGGGCACATGTTATGTAGCGTATAAACAAGATAAAAACATAGAATAATAAAGCTGCTTTCCCACTGCACGCAACATTTTGTTGCGAAAAGGTTTGCAACGTTTCATGCTCCGCTGTTTCTACAGAATCAAATGAGATCAAATCCAACTGACCGCAACATTGCCTCGCAACGTTGCGAAACAAAAGGGCGATGTTGCTCTGCCGAGAACCTGCAACATGTTGGTCGGAACATTTCGAGGTGACTGTGAGTTAATTTATTTTTAAAGAAAAGTATTTAAGTTTTATTTCTATTATTGAAGACGTTTTGGAATTATTATTTTAAATACCATGCTAATATTACAATATTTTTTCAGTTATTTTATAGGTTGAATACACCAGTTCCCGTTCGATCACTGAAGTTAAGCAACGTCCAACGAGGTTGTTCCATATGGGTGTCCACGTGGTTTCGCGCCCTCGTGACGCTGGCACCCAACGTAGGCTGGGTGAGGTCAATGTGGGTAGCTGTTTTGCCAATTTCCAGAGAATGGGGGGTAAAACACCCGTCTTGAATGACCAATAGATGTTAAAGAGACGTTAAGCCAAATTAAAAAAATATATATATTAAAAAGGACAATGCGTCCATCTCTATTGAAAAACTTTTAAGAGCTTTCACAGAATTTGTTGTAGTGTGTTTCAAAAGAAAATATACTGTCGCAACATTTTCTTAAAATGTTGCGTGCAGTGGGAAATCATCTTAAGGGGTTCATTGTTCCGTGATATCTAAATGACTAAAACTATGCTACCCACGAAAACTGTGACATAAGAACTCAAAGAAATATAATATTAATTTACCTTTCTCGAGAATTGCATTTTCGAATTAAATAAATTTTGACCTAAAGTGTCGGAATAGCAATTTATTGACCCTTAAATCATTAGTGTCCAGAGAGCCCCACATATTCAAGTAGCCCGGTTTAACTGTACTTACCAATGAAAGTCCACATAAAATTGAAAATAACAATTTATATTCTTAACAATTTGTTTGAACTTACCTGAAAACAAAAAGAAATTACAAGATTCTATGTTATAGAAAATGTTTATTCAACATAGCTCCTCCTGTTTCTCCCAAACTCAAGTACAACCTATTTTCACAATGTCAAAATTGGAATGGAAGAAATTACCTACCAATAAAAATTAGTAGTTAATTAAAGAATGAGAATATCTTGAACTCAGATGGTCTTCAAAAAATGAGTGCAATCTTTAATACGAAGTTCTTTCTTTATAAGCAAGGGGAAATAAATATGGCTTATTAACATAATTCAACAAACTGATTTAATTTAGGTAAGTATATATTCACCTTTTGTCTTGTTGACTGGTATTTTAATGAACAAAAAAAGATATCATGGGAGTGGTTTATATTAGTTGAGAAACAAACACAAGTGTCTCCCACACGGATTAAATTCATTTTGGCATGTTTATGAAACGTTTTAACGAGTTTCTTTTTTTTAAAAAAAAAAAAATGTCACCATAAACAAAATTTAAAAAAAAAATGGAAAGGGGTGGAATATTTGCCTTTATTTGGTTTTGGGAAATAAAAGAGGTCAAAAAGGTTGCACCAATTTTTTTAAAATTTATTAACCTCCTAATTATTATTATTTTTTAAACAACCATAGAGCACTTTAAGATATAATAATTAAAGCATAAAAACAAACATGTCAAAAGTCGAATAAATTTGAAAGTAAACATTTCAAAATAATAATCATTGTTTTTATAGATAGGTTGAAGAAAGACAGATAAATCAGACGTCCCATTGATAAGAACATGGGTTTTAACTTTTCTATTAATCTAATAGAGTTTTGATTTTTTCAAATAAAAACTACAACAATTAATTAAGAAATAATTATATGATTTTGTGGAGTCAAATAAAAATAAACGACGTCTGGGATTTGTAGCAAAGATGGGGAAGTACAGCACAAAACTTTTTTTTAATTGTTGAAGCCCAAACACAGAGAATCGAACTGTGGTTCACAACCTAGAGGTCGTCTTTCGAGGTGTCTGTGATTTTTCGGTCACAATAATTTTCTTCGTTTCTTCTTTCAAAAAATCTGCTCTGGGATACGAACCAAAGGGTGAGTCCAATTGTTTTGTTATAACCAATATAGAACTTTACTTAGGTTCAATTTTATGGTTTGATGATGCAGTGGTAATCCTCATAAATATTTACCACATAATAATAGCACCCAAAAAACTACTGGTGTCAAGGAGGTTTCAGGGTCTAAAATTAATTAAAAAAAAGAATTTTAATATTAATTGTTCCCAAAAATGTGTTTCTTTGTCAAGAATATTTTCTATTTTAGGTTTTAATTTAATAACCATACTTTCGTTTGTTAAAGGGTCCGATTTTTAACTGGTTAAGAAATGTAGTAAAACTCAAAACGGTTTCCGTTATACAAGATGTAACGAGTCCTAATTTTATATACCCGTCTAAAGCCGCCTCTATTTTTTCCTAGAAAAGTATTTATTCTTTGTATTTGTTAAGAAAAAATATTAGTTCCATTTTAAATTCTCGAAAATCGAAAAAAAAATTCTTCTTCAAAAAATGACATTTCTGGTGGTCAGCCTGAATTTTAACATGATCCTTTACTACTTCCAGAGCTTTACAGAATTTACAAATTCCCATTTGAGTATATAAATGCTTTATATATATATTAGAAGACAAGCCGAAAGCTAATTAAAGGGGAAGCAAATATAATTGTCTATCATTAAGACTGGTGTCAGTCAGGTTTGATTAAAGGATGACCAAAGACAATATACCTAGATACTACCATTTTAACTAAATCACACAAACATTTTGAAAAGGGTATTGATAAGTCTCTTGTGGTTTTAATAAATAAAATGGTCTGGTGCCCAAGGGTCAAAAAGGAGCCCAAACAAAATGTCAAAAGCAACAGAATTAACAATAACGTTGACGACAGTGAGAAATGTTGTTCTGACGCCAAAACATTAAAAATCGTTTTTTTGAAAAAATTACATTTTAAACTACAAAGAAATAAGGTCAATAATTTACAATTTTTTCTTACTCCTAGAATGACTGATCGGATGAGAACATCTATGTAGTGTCATAGATAGCGTCGGATCATTACTACGATAACTCTCGAACGCCTTGTCTGATTTCAGAGAACTGCTAGTTTTTCTGGTTGTGCTTGGCATATTATCCAAATGAAACCATTTTTAAACGGATTTTTTTTAAAATAGATAATGAGCCAAAATGCGACAATCATTTTTCGATATTTATAATGTAATTCGCTTTTAAGTCTACAATTCACGGAACTAATAGCCTTATTGACCGAATAACTGAGGTCTAGTTTTAGCGGCATAACTTTTCTTCAAAAACATCTGTTTGTTGCACGATAACTCTCGAGACCCTTGTCCGATTTTTATGAAACTAAGTATGTACCTACATATGATTTCCTGATAAGTACAGAAATCCTAGTTAAGACCCTTCAGATGAAATGGTCGGTATCGAGGAAAGATAACTAGTATAGGTATTGGAAGGCAGAGAAACATATTACGACAAAATCATCACATTTTAAGACATCTGATAGCAATGATTAATCCAATTAACGAACGCTATGTAAACATAAAATTATCATGGTCGTAAAATGTTTTCAAAACAAAAATGACCTTGATTTAAAAATAGGGTCCAAAATATGACAGATTTATTGATTTTGAATACCCCCCTAAAAAATATATAATAAAAATGATAAGGATTAGTAAAGAAGATCTAAACAAGGAGTTGATATCCTTCATCAGAAAGGAGAACAGGTGGCACCTGCGGGTTTCTTGTACACTAGATAGATTTTTAACGCACAAATATGTGTATACTTTAATGTGCACGTATAATAATATAGACCAAACTATTTGGAATCATAGAACACAGCCCAAAATATACCAGATTGAACCCATTTCTAAACCAATAATGTTGATTGAGTAATGGGGACAAATAGTGACAGGTAATTGTGTGATAATATAACCGCAAGTATAGTGAGATGTTATACAGTTTGCTTCGTCACTGCACTTAAAAAAATGGTTCCAAGGAACCCTCATTATAAAAATACTCCTTAGATCCGAAAGCAAATCAATTTAAATACAAATCCATTTGAATTAAAAATTAACACTCTCGCGCCCGTAATAGCAAACTTGCTACGAAAGTTGGTGAGTTATCTAATTTTGCTTCTGCCCCCGCTTAGTATTAGCTGTAAGGGTAAAGAACCTTTTACACAATGCTCTAAAAAACAACAAAAATACTAAGGGGGACAGAAGCAAAATTAGATAATTCACCAAATTTTGGTAGCAAGTTTGCTATCACGGGCGCGAGAGGGTTAAGAAATGTTAATATCAATTATTGATACCTTGATAAGTAATGTGAAATGTATATTCTACAAAGTACGGATCCTTCAACTTTTGGAGCAAATTTAAAAGCAATGCGACTTAGGATACAATTAAATTACTTCATATTGATAAGGATTTTTTTTCAATGCTCTGGCATTTGTTTTTCAAGTTTATGGTCTGCTTCTGTTTATGTCTAAATTCAAAACTTTGCTGATTAAACAATCATTTTATTTCGTCCCCACTCGATGAAGAGTCCACGGGATAAAGGGTAAAATCACTATTTACGCCGGGCAGACGGATTTTTTTCAATTCTAATTTTCGGACTCTACTAAACTTGAAAAGTAAAAATATAGGGAGGGGGGATTTTATTTTTCTTGGATCCAAAGAATATATCATTGAAATAATAAAGAAAAATCTAACACGCGAGCCAAAATTTTGAAAATTTTACAACAGTAAATTTGACCAGTATGATTCTGAGACGACATTGATATTCACAAAATAATATACAAACATAACTGAAAAATTTACAAGTACAAAATTATAGTTCAAAACATTAGTATCATTGAATGGCAAGAGATTTAGTGCTAGAATAGAGCGCTCAAGTTTGGGAAACATTCGAGTTTTGGTATCAAATTACATAACAAACACATTGTCAAAATGAGGTGGGGAAAGAAAGAACCAACATTCTGGGAGAAAATTAATTGGAAAACTTACAAAATGGCATACATTGCTCTGGCGGTATTTCTGACGATATTTCTAATTTATTTCATACTTTATCTATATTGTAAATTGACAGGTGGTATCAGTCGCGATTATGACGAATGATTGATAAAGAAGAATAAAGAAAACATGTTAGTCGTGAATGATGAATGATTGATAAAGAAGAATAAAGAAAACATGTTAGTCATGAATGACGATTGATTGATAAAGAAGAATAAAGAAAACATGTTAAATGGTTCCAGTTGCGATTATGACGAATGATTGATAAAGAAGGATACAGAAAACATGTTAAATGGTTCCACTCGCGATTATGACGAATGATTGATAAAGAATAATAAAGAAAACATGGTTCTAGTCGCGATTATGACGAATGATTGATAAAGGAGAATAAAGAAAACATGTTAAATGGTTCCAGTCGCGATTATGACGAATGATTGATAAAGAAGAATAAAGAAAACATGTTAAATGGGTTCCAGTCGCGATTATGACGAATGATTGATAAAGGAGAATAAAGAAAACATGTTAAATGGTTCTAGTCGCGATTATGACGAATGATTGATAAAGGAGAATAAAGAAAACATGTCAAATGGTTCCAGTCGCGATTATGGCGAATGATTGATAAAGAAAAAAAAACTTTAATAAAGAAAACATGTTCAAAATTTCACGTAAAACACATTATTGGAATTGATGGAGATTCATGAAGGGGGGACTTGAACGTTGATTAATCAACAACTAATTTTTCGATGACCAGTTTCTCACGGTAAACCATTTCTTCATGGCTCTTTAAAAGGACTAGTCCAGTATCAATTCCCCTGAATGGATCAGATCGAGGGAACTTTTATGATTTGGAGAGATAGACTGTATAAAATGTGATCAATTGATTTCAAATAAATTTATCTTAAGATGAAGGTCTTTGATCAGCTAATTATTCATAGACAGGAAAAGTGACAACTAGATTAACAACTGGATTTATTTAAATCCGTACCGTTACACTTAACTTTGGATTCAATTATAAAAGAAAATAAACAGTTCCAAGAAAATAATAACTAAATTGCTCCCCAATGATGTTTTATTTAATTAAAAAACAAGGAAAATCTATATTTCCCGGCAATGAGAAAATTAACACTTTATTATTTTTCTAAAGGGGAATTATATTTTAAAATGAAAGTTGTACACTTTGGCCGATAATAAAAGTTTTATTCTTCGCGCCAGAGTAATCCATAAAACCTCCAGTAAAAAAAAAATGTATTGAAATGATCAACCTGTATATGTGGTATACATCCTGTATTCTATTTTTTTATTTTTGATCTCTCCGTCTTTCTTCTTTGTTACAATGAATGGCTCATGTAGGAGAGGGGTCGGGGTGAAGGGGGGAGAAACAATGAGTGTTTACTATACTGTTCAGGTTGACTGGGAGGATGATCGGGGTGAAGGGGGGGAATACGACATATTTTATTGCTCTCCCTCATTACAAAAAGCATTGTCTNGGTTGATTGTGATGTCTTTTCAATGTATTCGCCGAAGTTGGGGACGTTTATTTGGTAGATTCCCCTTTTGTCTATTGGTTTTATTATGCCTTTCTGATCAAATAAGGCGTTTTTGAAAATTGTCACTCGATGAGAGTCGACTCATGTCGATCCCATCTCCACATCTTACTCACTTAAAGGGGCCCGGTTCGCCCAATAGGGCCCAAAAGTCCAGACATTTTTTAGGTGTATAGCATTCTATGAACCTACTAAATGTCCATACCTGTTTGTGGAATTGCCACTATTTGGCCCTGGGCCTGAAATAGTGAATGTCCAAACCAACTTTCATCAATATCTTAATTGGTTTGACACTTAAATCTTGGTACGAAAAGATAGACAAACAAAACAAAAACCGTGCACTTAAAACTAGAATTCACTTAATTCGTTTAAAAAATTGGGATACTAATTATGTCATGTAAATCTATGTATGCTAAGGCAGGTAAAATATTATATCCTCATTTGACTAAAAAAATGAGATTGTTAATAAGAGGTGACTAGTTTTGTATTTGTGCTCTTCTGAGTGCATCATCAGAGCTAATGAGAATGAGATGCGATCTCACTATCTCTGATAATGTACTCGGGAGAGTCAGCTCTAATTAACATCTTAATTTTGTAGTCAAGTGTAGATATGAGAGCAGAGCACCCTGTACAAAGCAAAATGATAGGTAATAAAAATAATATTTATTTTGATCTTGAAAATCCTATTTAAAACGAGAAGTTAAAATTAGAAGGCAATTTGAAGTCTAAACCATTTACCAGAAGTAAATAAATAAAATACACGCACCATAGTACTGAAGTAATGTACTCGTACATCTGTGTAAAGTCTATCCAAGAACAATAGGTTCTTGGGTACAGGATGTCATCAATGAAAAAAGGCATCGTCCATTAGATGACCTGATGAGGATAGTAAAGTTATCAAGCTATTTGTTTTCCCGCCTCATGTTGACGAATTGGTAGCGAGGTTGTCCTCAAGGCTATGTTCACATGACCGCGCGGTTCGTCGTACCGATCTATCTAAATAGTGCATATTGTATACATGACCACGCGGTAACCGCGTAAAGTCTCTATCATCTACTATTGGTCATTCGGGACTGGGGTTTACCCTCCATTTGCTGGAATTTTCCAACACAGCTACTCACATTGACCTCACCCAGCCTGGGTTGAATAGCCAGCATGACGAGAGCTCGAACCTGCGTGGTCACCCACTTAAATTCAGTGATCTTACAGGAACTGGTATATTTAACGCGCCATAGACGCTGACTAACTGGGAATTAAAATACTTGGTTTTAATAATTTCCGTGTCTTCAAAAACTTTCTAATATTTTGATTTTCATTATTTCTGGAAAATTTTAATCTTTATATATAAAAGGCATTGTCCTGAGTGACTGATCAATGTAGAGCCGAAACTATTAATGCTACAGCCTTGAGGCAGGGACCTTCGTTGCACCTTGTATAAGTGTGCACTAAGAAAGGATTTTGCAAAATTTTAATTTTAAAGGGTAGAAATTGCGAAAAGTAAACAATCTCCATAAGAAATTCATTGGAGCGAGAGATAGCATGATACATCATTTAAAATATGCGCGGGCGAAGCCGCGATCGGGGGGGTGCTAGTTTTCATGTAAGTCCCAGACTTCTATTTATCTAAACAATTGATACACACAAACATGTATTGTTTCATTGAATTTTATTATAGATAAATTTTACCAATCCCCAAATAGATTTTAGAGATATTATATTTATAAAAGAAAGGTAGGGACATATTGGGCGGAGCTGAAAAATAATCGTCAAAATGTCACTAAGTAATATAAAATTAACAAACTTATAAATGTGGTGCGTGATGAATAATTATTAACGGGAGATTAAATTAAAGATGCAATTAAGTAATGAAAAACGCATCTAAAAGGATGCAAGTAGTCAGGTTTACAAACTTAATGACAAACACAGGGTCAACGTACCAAACTCATAATGACTCTGTTTGCCAGCACTTGGTTTGGTCTCATCAAACACTTGATGTTTGAGTCTCTGACATGACATGAGGTCTCATTAATATTATCTATGCAAATGATGAGTGCTTTGGGTTCTGGTTAACACTTCATCTCCTAATAAGTAATTTATAGTAACACAGAATTCAAGTTCAATCGTAGT
Source organism: Pachypsylla venusta (assembly GCA_012654025.1). Taxonomy (NCBI): domain Eukaryota; kingdom Metazoa; phylum Arthropoda; class Insecta; order Hemiptera; family Aphalaridae; genus Pachypsylla; species Pachypsylla venusta. Next base: position 11,805,323 of record CM022879.1, on the reverse strand, counting down.
AAAATTGGCGCCTCATTAGATAAACATTTGCTAGTCAAGTTAGTCCAAAGAACTGTGAAATTAATAAAATACGTCTAAAAAAATATATATTATATCATTAGAATAAATAAAGTCGATTACTCGTATATATTGTCTTCATATAAGTAATAACCAATTTTCAATTGAGAAAAATGCGTCATTTCTGTGGGCCCGAACCTCGGCACGAAACCTCCATACAAAATCTACTGAGCGCATTGAGTCTTCTCTTTTTTGTCCGTAAAACACGACGGTACTTTCAGCCACCCATACTATACAAAGTTCATATTTTATTGTAACCACATATTAGTACGGTTAATACACAGACATGTACTAGTGCTAATGTGGTGTGTGGTGAGATATGATTGGGTAAACGTCTGGTAGTATATGGTCAATTTAAAACACCTGTCAGATATTTTACCATCGCAGTAGTGACCGTTCAATGATCTTTGACTTGTAGGCTGCTGTGGTTTTTGAAAATCATCTTTAAGGTAATCAATTTATTGATTGTAAAGCTTCCTCAACTTTTACAGTAGATCATCGAACTTCTTTTTGGACCCTATCCAATGTGCGGAATTTCACTTGCTTATGATTTTTACACGAAAAAATCTTCTTCTCAGTAGATCATCGAACTTCTTTTCGGATCCTATCCAATGTGCGGAATTTCACTTGCTCATGATTTTTACACAACAAAATTTTATTCTCTTTTACAATTTCAAGTGATTATCAAGGGTTTTCATGGTTTTTTTTATTTCAACGTGGGTATTACCGGGTGGTGCCGTAAATATTGCCGCTTTGTCATTTTTCAAAGTTATCCATTATTTGTATTTCAAATATAAAAACACCTGAGCTGAATATATTCCTCGGACGCACGATCTTAAAATTTTCTTAAAATACATTCCTCGGACGCACGATCTTAAAATTTGTACATACATATGTCTCGTATGCGTCCTTATATCATTTATCTGTTGATTGCGCTTTTCATCGCAATCAGCATGAGATAAATGAGTAGTTGTGTGCACAACCTAAAATAAATCTGAATTCTCAGTTTAAATTTAATTGACCCTAACAAACTCTTGAGCATCAAACCAAACAGTAATAGATATACTCGAGCTGTAGACGTCTCCGGGGCAGAGTGTGCATCACACTTGGCTTGCACCAGGGGTCCGCACGGAAACTTGAAATATATTAGGTTTTATTGAATTGTCTACTTGGTCTGGGCGTAAGTAGCGACAAGTAGTATTTGTTAAGTATAGCTTGGTAATGCAATGATGCCCACAAATTCTTATATAATAACACAAAGAAATATACTGTTGCAGACTTAGGATTCGAGGATTAAGGTATCGTGAAT
>CM022879.1:11777707-11788680 GCA_012654025.1 Pachypsylla venusta | reverse complement strand
TTTATTCAACTAAATTTGACTCATTTGACTATGACTCTTTTTTGCGTGATTCCAGGGGTACATGAGCCTTCGAGTATCTTTATTCAACTAAATTTGACTCATTTGACTATGGCTCTTTTTTGCGTGATTCCAGGGGTACATGAGCCTTCGAGTATCTTTATTCAACTAAATTTGACTCATTTGACTATGGCTCTTTTTTGCGTGATTCCAGGGGTACATGAGCCTTCGAGTATCTTTATTCAACTAAATTTGACTCATTTGACTATGGCTCTTTTTTGCGTGATTCCAGGGGTACATGAGCCTTCGAGTATCTTTATTCAACTAAATTTGACTCATTTGACTATGGCTCTTTTTTGCGTGATTCCAGGGGTACATGAGCCTTCGAGTATCTTTATTCAACTAAATTTGACTCATTTGACTATGGCTCTTTTTTGCGTGATTCCAGGGGTACATGAGCCTTCGAGTATCTTTATTCAACTAAATTTGACTCATTTGACTATGGCTCTTTTTTGCGTGATTCCAGGGGTACATGAGCCTTCGATTATTTATTTAACAAAATTTGACTCATTTGACTATGGCCCTTTTTTGCGTGATTCTAGGGGTACACGAGCCTTTGAGCATTTATTCAACTAAATTTGACTCTTTTTTGCGTGATTCTAGGGGTACATGAGCTTTCGAGTATTTTTTCAACTAAATTTGACTCAGACTCTCTTTTGCGTCAGTCTAGGGGTACTGCATCATAAAAACACCTGTCCACTATTATCAAGGGTGCTCTTCACTGGGGTAGACAAAGCGATTCCCAAATTTAAAATTAAACATCATATGACCTTTATGAGTACCATCATTTATTACGAAGGGATAACATCGAGGTCAAAATGAGGTGATGGTTTTGGACCGTGTGTTTACTTTTCAGAATGTACTTAGTTATAGTAGGGCAATCGATAAAAAAAGAAAAAGACAAAAGACGACGTAATCTATCCATCTCAGTTGTAACATAATAAACTTCATGTTAGAACAGTCTTGTAGGCTCCGTCGGGTTGTATCCCAGAGATGATCTGGAACATTGAATGATGTATCGGGGGAATGTTCTTGCCACACACCAACTCCCAATTTGACTCCAATAAAATTCAAAATGAATCATTGTAAGGATTAACAGTAGGGTTTTAAATCAACATTACAAGCCACAAGATTAATGAACAAGCAAGATTTATGTGGCACACTTTCTGCTTATAAAACACATTACAATATCTCTCTAACAATATGTCGAAAATTAGTAAAAACCCTCTAAAATTAGTATTTTTGTTTCCCTAAGCCCTACCTCCTTATTTAAGAGTTATAACAAATTAGAAATCCTGAGCTATTTTTGGAAAGTACAAACCTTACGCACAGAAACATTGAATTAAAAAGTAAAAAGAAAGAAAAAAAGATATTATCGTTTTAAGAAAAAATAACAACAAGTTCTGTTAGAAACTATAAAAAATGAAGATGATAATAAATTATAGGACATACTTCATTGCAACGATATATTGTTTCTTTTTATGTTAAAAAAAATAATAAACAATAAAATAAATATTCCACATAATTACACTTACATACAAAAAATTTTAAGCAATTTTTTTGTACAAAAGAAAAGAAAAACATTTTTCCCAAACTGAAATAATTTGATTCCAGGGAACCATCCCTTTACATTTAAAATATTCCTTAAATCCAAAAGCCTATGAATACAAACCCATCTGAATTAAAAGTTAAGAAATATTAATATCCTGTTAAGTAATTTGAAGTGTGTTTAATAGTAAAGAACCTTTAATTATATTGATGTGCTCTTAGAGACCAAATTTATGGTCCTACATAGGATAAAATACAATTGCTTTACACTAGGAGTTTTTTTTTTCAGTGCTGGTTTAAAGTTACGAGATCTGGCTATGCATTGAAAAGTAAAAAATAAAAAGAAAAAAACCAAATATGCCCATGAGGGTCAGCATAACTTAGGGTGATTTATGAAAAGGCGTTGAAAAATTGTAAATTAAGTTCCAGAAGCAGTCTTGATGATGTTGTAGCAGTGTTACGTTACTCTTAAAATCAAATATTTTCCCCATTTCAATTCAGGCTTTAAAAAATGGTTGAAATATATATCTTGGTATGAGGATAACGAAAAGAGTTTGATGGCCCTTGGCTGCAACTGTGGTAGTGGTAGTATACGTTCTAGGTTGTCCTGGTGCGTAGAAACGAGACAACCTAGTGATGACGTCCCACAGTGGCAATAGAATGTAATGAATGAATGTATATATGTTGGAGTGAGGATTGTTTATACAATTGACAATTGCAAATTTGATTCGCATTGAAAAATAAACCATGTTTGAGTACACCCTGAATGTAAAAAATACATAATTTGAAGAAATCCTAAAAAACGCACCACAATAAAGAAAAAACGCATTACCCGCATCACAATAAAGAAAGAATAATAAAACATAAATTAATTGCGTTAAAAAAATACAATTAATACCTAAAAAAAGGAAATAAAAATATATCATTACTCTAATGAAGAAACACATTGAATATGTGTTAATACCTTTTAAATCATGTGAAACATCATTAATAAAAATTAATTAACCAATTTATCAATATATTAAGAGTATTAAATCAAAGCTTAATCTTTTTTAAGTAAAAAGAAAACACATTTAAATATTATGTGTGGCATTAATTTTAATTTGTGAAGAGGGAGAATATAGTAAAAGTAGGTTAGCTCATTTTGAAAAAATATATTTTGTCTATGTTTTAGAATTTAGAAGCTAGTCATAAAAAATTGCATCAATCAATTGGGGGATGTATTTTAGAGATGGGCTCGACTCATTAGTCGACTCACGAGTCGAATCATCTCTTTGAAATGAGTCGACCCTTCAAAGAGTCGACTTACGAATAGCTTCTTTTTGTTAACTAATAAAGATAATAAAGGGAGAAATATTTTTCCGGGTTTTTGTTGTTTACTGAAGGAAAATGTTCTTTTATTCTGGTGACTATTGATTGTGATGTCTTTTCAATTTGGGACGTTTATTTGGTAGATGCCCCTTTTGTCAATTGGTTTCATTATGTCTTTTTGATCAAATAAGGCGTTTTTGAAAATTGTCAAACGATGCAAGTCGAGATCGAGAGTCGACTCATATTTTTGAGTCGATTGAGTCATGTCGTCTCACCTAAGTGAGTCGAAAATCGCATTCCTAATGTATTTATTTCTAAGACAAGAGGCTTTACAAAGCATAGGTCAGGTGGATGTGGCAGGAATTAGGCACGAAAAATACTATTNTCGACTCACCTAAGTGAGTCGAAAATCCCATCCCTACCGCCTATAAAATCATGCTTGACAAACCAAACATATTGAAGGTTGAAAATTACTATATCATCACTTGACTAAAAAATAAAGATGTTAAAGAACTAACTACTTTCGTCCTCTCCTGAGAACATCATCGAAACTAGCTCCGATGATGTTCTCAGGAAAGGACGCCATTTATTTTCTACCTTCGATATCTTAGATGACTGGTCCACAGGTATTATCCTCGAGCAGTGTTTACCTTCCACTCAAGAGCTTCNGAAAAAAAAAAAAAAAAAAAAAAAAAAAAAAAAAAAAAAAAAAAAAAATAGTAATGCTAAAAATATTGTGAGCGAAGTCATGCCAATTGAAAATTAATTTTTCTTTTTACAAACAAGTTTCGTAATTTTATTTATGATAATTTAATCTCACAAAAAATTATCATTGAAAAAAGGCCAAGTTCCACTTATTCAACCAAAAAATTCTGCCCATGAAAGTAGTGATATCTATNAGATTAGTAATCGGGTACTTACCTGAAATCAAAAATAAAACAAAAAATAATTAAAAACTCATTATTCTTGTACTGCGTTATTATTGTACTTTTCCTAATGTTGATCAACTCTGGTTATTAAAGAAATACCTCCCCCAGTTGTTTTTTAATTAATCTTTGATTCCACATACCTAAAAGAAAAAATTTATCCCAGTTATTTTAGAGTTTTTTTTTGGTTGATTCTAAAGGTTCAATATTGAAAATAATAAAACAAAGTCTATCAACGAAACCGCGCACCATCGAGATAATGACACATCTTATACTCCTTTAAAGCGCTGCATCCAATTCCCAACATCAAATAAGCAATATTGACATTTTTAATGATAGAACAATATTTTCGGAACACCCTCCCTCTAAATGAACAGTCAAATGTTAACAAAATCTTAAATTTATAATAATAATTATGGGGAAAAAAAACCTATTATTTTTGTCAGAATTATTTTCAACTGTAATTTCGCTGACATTTATTGCAAGTAATTTATTTTAAGTAAACACCACGCTCAGCGCTTCAACTGAAGATCAATACTCTTTTGAATAGTTCAGTTTGTTTCGAATGATTACCCATTTTGTCATTTAAAATCTGCTTTGACTTTGTCATCAAACGGGAATCACTAAAATAAATTATTTTTATAGATAATAATAATTTAAGTAAGGCTCTTTTTATGTCAATAAAAACACAAGCATAATAAATACATTAAACGTCACTTGTAGTGAGTTAACAATGATAATTCCGAACGCGTTAATATTGAGAATATTCGCTTTGAAGTTCATATGTTTGTTTCAAGTTAAAAATGTGTATTAGCACAGGAGTTGGATTTATACTCTCAAAAATCAGTGCCAATTCTCTTATCGGATATCAACTTCTATAAGAAGTAAGTTTACTCTATACAGTCACGGTGCGGAGGTAGCTAAAACGTTGGTCAAGAATAGCTACAATGTAGCTATTCTGCAGCTGTTTCCAGTTTTCTCACCGTCTCCATGAACATACAACAAAGCTATTTGTGATATTCAATCGCAGGAAAAAGAGTTCCTTCGATTGAAATTCACTGACAGCTCTATGTTAGAGGCTCATTGCAATTAAAAATTCTAGTAATTATATAACTAATTTTGAGATAAGCCAGCGTCTATGGCACGTTGAATACACCAGTTCCCGTTAGATCACTGATGTTAAGCAACGTCCAGCGAGGTTGCACCATGTGGGTGCCCACGTGGGTTCGGGCCCTCGTGATGCTGGCTATTTTTCCGGCACAACCCAGGGTGGGTGAGGTCAATGTGGGTAGCTGGTTTACAAGTTTCCAGCAAATGAAGGGTAAAACCCCCGTCTTGAATGACCGAAAGAGACGTTAAGCCAAATTAAAAAAATAATTGAACTATCCGTTTATCTATACGCACAGGCAGTTATGGAGAAGAATGTGGATATTGACAAAAAAAGTGCGAAAATGAATAAGAGAGCAGGAGTACTTTCATGATGGAACCGGAGGAACTTTCTTGATGGAGAACGATGTGGGAAACCCACAACAGCGGATGGTGGTGGAAAGAGTCGAGACATTGGTGTGAGAAGTTCGGACTATTAACTTACTGGAAAAAAAACCCGATGGGTTAGACGCATGGAAGAAATAAAAAGAGTCACACAACAAACACCTCATTATGACATTTTTCCACCGGTATGGTATAACATTTTTAGGGGGGGGGGAGGTCCGCTATATCTTTCTCTAAACCTAATGACTATAACCTTATCAAGGCACAGGCAGTGCGCCAGGCCAAGTGGCCAAGTCCCGTTTCCTCTTTCTCATGGATATATTCGTAAAGACTGGGTCCTTAAAAAATCGATTATTATAAAGTTCCGAATCGGCAAATCATGTCTCGTCTAATAACGAACACTGACCCAAGTAATCATGCATAGGAAATGAATGCCAATTTAACATTGACTGTTCCTATTGAATTGAACACGTACATCATGGTGAAGTCAGTTCATACCCATACTAATGCCCAGAGCCTACACATGTTATCTAGCAAACCATCAATACGTGCTTCTGACAATTTCAAATCCATCAAAAATATTATTAACAACCACACACTCGAGACTGAAATACAATTATGAGACAACGGGATAAGTTGTAGCACTCATGTGCTGTACGATTTATTAAATGAACTCATCAACGCTTCCTCCCTGGTCAAATCACAGCATACATAAAGCCATGGCTAAATATTTGCATACAGCCTGCAACTTAGAACATGGGTTTATTATATTCCTATTATAGAAGTAGAACCCAAATACATAGAAACTAAAATTCAAACATAATTGAAATCTGTGTGTCCATTTAAATACACATGCGGCAAACGGCAGAACGGAATTGTTTTTGTTTCTTTTTATATTTAAATTCTACGGACATAACTTGAAATATCCAATATTTTTGTCAGTTCTAAAGAATCATTATTGAAAATGATACACCAAAATCAAAAGCTTAGAATATGATTCCTCAACTCATTTTTAACTTTAACAATTGGTTTGAACTCACATCATTCTCTTTACACGTCTCTTTGAATTATCATAATAACTCTAGAGCGCCTTGTCCGATTTGGATTAAATTTGTGTCCATTACGTTCATGGAATAGGCTGATAAGTTTTCTGGGCTACACGCTCGGCATAATTAATGCTAATTTTCTGCATAAATTTCAAGTACAACTTGATATTTTTCTGTATAAAAAATCATATTAAAAAAGTACAAACTGATATTTACCTATTCGGCTGACCTGAGTGAGGTCTTGCTTTCACAGTAAAGTACTACTATTAGCTAAATGTAAGTCGACATAAACAAGCAGAGGAAACTCTCTGAGAAAAACTACCATGAAGAGTAATACCCAGGGAACAAATGACTTGTATTCGTTCGTATAATGGAGAGGTTCCCAAACTGGAGAGCGCCCCCCCTAGGGGGTCGTGAAGGCAAGCCAAGGGGGGCGCGAGACCGGTTGAATTATTATCATTGAGTTAAAATATATGTACACAATTTTATTACAAAGGTAATTAATTGAACATGATGTTTAGCAAATTTGATTGAGATANCATATATTATACAGTGATAGTACATAATACGAATGTGTGCCTGAACAATGTATAAGTATTATATTGTGTTTGGTGTATAGGGTGTCCAAATAACTAGTGGATCAAGATGATCAGGTGGTCATGATGGAGTCATAACATTATATTATATTGTGTTTGGTGTATAGGGTGTCCAAATAACTAGTGGATCAAGATGATCAGGTGGTCATGATGGAGTCATAACAACACAACATACAACATATATTATACATATACACATATACAGTGATAATACATAATACGAATGTGTGTCTGAACAATGTATAAGTATTATATTGCGTTTGGTGTATAGGGTGTCCAAATAACTAGTGGATCAAGATGATCAGGAATTCATGTTAGTGTTGTAAAAAATATCTTGAACAAATTTTAAAAAATCATTTTCAAAAATCAAAATATTGGGCCCCCAAATTTTCCAAAATCGAAAAGCCCATAACATATCAATTTTGTGTTTCTACAACACACCGCTAGAAAGATAAAAATGATTTAAAAAAACACAATATTGGGACTCCGGGGGGCCACAGCCTCCAAAAACTATACAGCAAATTTCCCTCATGTCCTAAACATGTATACCAAATTTCGTCAAAATCGGATGAAAATTGTGGCTTTATCGCGTAACAAACATACATACATACATATAAGCATACAAGTGCATTTCGGGATGTATACCAGGATCAAAAGTGGAGTTCCGTTGGGGTCACAAAAATCAAGATTTCAAATGCATGCCATAGGTTGATAGATTTTTATTACATTGGTATATACCCAATTGGACGAGAATTAAAAAAAAAAATGCCGGGTTAACTAATTCAATTCGGGTTTTGCACGCCTTGCTTCTTTACGGTGAAGTGGTAGAATAGTTTACCTTTGTAGCTTTCGGCTTTGTCAGCCCTGTTTTTTGGGCTGTTGTTTTTTCATGTGATTAGTTGTTGTTCTAATTAGTTGTTGTAGGTATTTTGGGGTGATGGGGTCGATTGTCATGTGTGTATTTTTTTCCACTGCTCTAAATGAGAATTTATCTAATTTGAGAAAGATAAATTCTCATTTATCTCTCTTAAATTAGGAATTTCTTTCTTTGTAATTTTCAAGTAGCTAATTTTCATATGTAACTCTCATGTCATTCCTTTTTGTGTGTGTAATTACTGCTATCACTTTATCCATAATATTTTAAAGTGCAGGGGCGTATGCTCACAATAAAATACAAGCTCCACTTGCCACAACATTGACACTTTTGCAAATTTGCACGAGTCTCTTCATCATGATCATGTCATCCCTCATTTTAGTAACGAATTTTCATGATCATGTCATCCCTCATTTTAGTAACGAATTTTCATGATCATGTCATCCCTCATTTTAGTAATGAATTTTCATGATCATGTCATCCCTCATTTTAGTAACGAATTTTCATGATCATGTCATCCCTCATTTTAGTAACGATGCCATGAGGCATGATCATGTCATGCCTCATTTTAGTAAGGAATTTTCATGATCATGTCATCCCCCATTTTAGTAACGAATTTTCATGATCATGTCATGCCTCATTTTAGTAAGGAATTTTCATGGTCATGTCATCTCTCATTTTAGTAACGAATATTCATGATCATGTCATACCTCATTTTGGTAACGAATTTTCATGATCATGTCATGCCTCATTTTAGTAAGAAATTTTCATGATCATGTCATCTCTCATTTCTCATTTTAGTAACGAATATTCATGATCATGTCATACCTCATTTTAGTAACGAAGTTTCATGATCATGTCATCCCCCATTTTAGTAACGAATATTATGGCCATCGCGAACTTGCGCTTTAACAATTTTGCATTATTTTGACTGAGGTTATAAAAACTTTGGTTTATGTTTATGGCAACCAACTCACAGATGTCTAGTTAAAGAAAAATTAAACTCATTTCAATAGTTTGCTTCAGAAAATCATAGTTTATTATGTTCTTATGGGGACACCCATTATATGAGTTCTCCAGTGTGTTGTAGAGTAATGGTAATCATGTAGAAGAGTATGACCAATGTCAATGTCACAGAGATGGACGTGCTCCAAATTAAAAGATACTATCGGTCAAGTAACAACTGATTCCAGATACAACTATTTGGTATCAGCAATTTCCATCAGGATTTCATTTTGGTTGATTAAATTATTTCCAATAATGAACACTAGGAATCGACAACTTTTCAAGCTACTTAGCACGTAGTATTCCAAATCGGAATAAAAAATGCTTTCATCCGCCTTACATGAGGTGGTCCCCGAAGTTTTTTTTTTTAACAAACTATAAAAGATTGATATTGCTTCTCAGTTCTCTAAATCTCTTCATCCTATGATAGACTGGTTTATGTCCTCTACGTCTTTTGCGCCTTTTCCTATGGCTACAGTCATAGGAAAGTAATTTCTTTTGCACAAAATAATTAAGCCTTTTTCATACAGCAAATATTAGAAAATGTATCCGAGGCTTTTGACGTTATTGGATACGCCATGGCTGGAATACGAACCAAACTAGAGTGGACTTTACATTTTTACGGAGGCTTGCTTTGTGGTGGTCCATACCGGTCATTTTGATAGCTCTTACCGTTTGGGCTGATGTGTTTCCGAATTTAAAGAGTATTTTTAATGTAATAGGGAGGGTTTCTTGGAGCCACATTATTTTAGTGTAGATACAAAATAATGTTTCTGAACTGCGTTGTTGAAATTATTAAACACATAAAAATAATTAGAACCTTACAACACGAGTGGAAAAAGTGTGTGCAAAGTTGTTTGGTTCCTCGCACTTGGAAGCATGCCAATGATTTTCTTGTTGTTTTTATTACAGGAACAAATGGGAATAATTCTGATCACATGTTGGCGTTCCTTCTCCATGATACGCTCCCGCTTACAGAAGTATTAGTCAAAGTTTATTTAACATTCTGAATACATGTGTGGAGCAATAGAGCAGAGGATATGGAGCGTGCAACAACCGGAGTTGTAATACTTATAATGTCATTTTAGACAAGTTTATATCAAAGCCCAGTTGGTATACTGACTGAATGATAATCAACGTAGCTCCACGATGGCTAAACGTAGTCTTTAAACTTGGCAAGAAAGGAAAAAAAATAAAGTTCAAGTGGGAGCAAGTTACCGCCAAAAATGACGCTATTTAGCGGGTCTTTTTGCAATTTTTTTTCTGGGCAAACTAAAAGAGATAACGAAAAATGACCGAGAATAGACCCCCCAAAATAGTATCTAAGGACCCCATAAAAAATATAAAATTTGAAATTTTCCGGTTTCTCTCCGGTTTTCACGACCAAAAAATTGGAATTGAGAAGTAAAATTTTGGGATGAGCGAGAAAGCTGAAATTCGATACAAAGGTGTTCTGCAGTACAAAAATATTTAATCTTCGAACTAGGAGTGGTGCTCACTCTGGGGGTCGGTTCCACCATAAACCCGTAGTTAAGATGTATCACTTCGGGATGAGCGGGAAAGCTGAAATTTTATACGAAGGTGTTCCACAGTCCATAGTGCAAAAAGTAATATCTTTGAGTAAAATATTGAATTTTCGAAATAGGAACCGTGTTCACTCTGGGGGTCGTTTCCACCAAAAATCTAAAATAGAGAAGATTTAATTTCGCGATCTCGAAATTGTTGTTGAATTTTGTAATCGTAGCGAAGCACGGGAAAAGAACTAGTCTATACTTATAAAAACTTAAGCCCAGTTGGTATACTGACTGAATCAATGATTCACTGATTCATAATCAACATAATGCGATGACTAAACGAAGAAACTTTAATTATGAATAAAACGTCTCCTTACAAAGTAGGTAGGTACGAAATAAGGAAGGTCAACTGGAAGCGAGTTATCGTAAAGGCCCCTTTTTAGTGGTAAAAACAGAAAGCTACAGAACATTCCTTAGTAGAAACTCAGGGGACACTTACGATTTTTGTATTCTACATAAACAAATATACGTTTTCAATGTCGAATTAAATGTATATGTATATTTCTTTGTGTTATTATGTCACAATGTTTGTAGGCATCATAGCA
>CM022879.1:11719768-11770497 GCA_012654025.1 Pachypsylla venusta | reverse complement strand
TTTAATTTGGGATATAATACCATGCAAAATTTCAAAACTCCACATAAAGTCGTTCAAAAGATATTCAGGCGGTCTCGGACTTTTGGGACACCCTGTATTTACAGTTAGTTACAAAAAGACAGGCAAATACTTCCTTCGATCAATCAGTAACCTATGACAGTGAATTTCAAAAGATAATGAGATTACAACACCACAACGCGGCGGTTAGGGAACACCCTGTATAGTATTTGCCAAAGATAAACGCAATGCCAGCAATAATTCTGAACATGGTAATATTTGCATTTATGAATAGCAAAACTAGAATTTCTAATTACTTTTGCAATTTTCATCTAATTGTCATTGTTTGTAGCCGAAAGTACATTAATTTGCAATTTTGTAGAAGAGACAATAAATATTTGCTAATCTGTTTTTTTTTTATTTATTTTTTGATGAAGTCGATAAAAAAAAAGTACACCTAAATACAAAGATAATAATCTTTGTGTTGGTGATAATATTCTTTTGCTGATGGCGTGTAAAACGTGTCCGTATGAAATAGACATTACATTAGTCACAAGTTGTATCATCAAATCATCATATAATACAAAATGATAGATTAACAAACAACGGACGAGTTAGTCTTATATATTATGGAGTATTCCATTTTAAAAAAAAAGACGTCGAATGTCACTAATTCAATACTTTGTTTTCCTATCCTCCCTATATGGGAAAATAATGTAAAAATCTGTCAATCTAGCAGTCTGGATATCTCAACATTTTAGAACAAGAAATTTACAAAAAGATTAGAACGGAATCCTTTGAGTGGGCTTATTACATTTTGTAATTGGTTCCTAAGATTAGGGACAATGCCGTCTATATCAAGTATGTACCTACTCACACCAACAACGCAAAGTCTTTCAATCTCAATACTGTGCACCCATAGAATGCATACGCGCTGATATGAAAAATACAGAGAAAATCGCAAATGTATCACTCGTTGAACTGGTAGTTCTGGATCTCTAAAGCCACCATTTGGCCCCGGTTAATCAGAGTTAATTATATGAATTGAAAGCATTTCAATATTAAATTTCATTATTATTTAACAAATTTATATTAGACATCCTACTGGTAAATTTAAAAAACACTACCGTTATTTATGACGAGGATTCACTTACTTTTTTACTTAGTTCCGACGAAACTCGAGTCGGAAACGTAAGTGGATCCTCGTCATGAATAACGGTAGTGTTTTTTAAAATTAACTTTCATCGAAATTGAATAAGGCTTTCGGGAGTTATCGAGGTACAAAAAGACAAGACGGCAAAGGAAAGGCTTCCAATTTGTTTAACATTAGATCTGTTTATATGTTGTGAATTCTGTTCGGTTCTAATTTGATAACAAACAAAAATTTAGATCTCAAAAACAAGAAAAACATCTTTTACTTTGGTAGATTTCTATCAAGACTTTCATTTTGTTGTGGACTGTCCTACTTCAAGGGTGGTATCAATTGTTCCACAAGTGTTTTTACTTAATTTCAAAATGATTTTTGTTGTCTTTTGCTCTTCATATTCGGGCTTCTCCACAGGAGATTTGTTCTTGTTTTTTTATAGTTTTTCACTAATAGACATGCACAGTGCACACACATGTATACCACACAGTTAGCATAACTATTGTGTTTTTTGTATTGATTTTAAAATTAGGGTATCTGATGATATTATATCATTAGAGTCAAGGGTAGCATATAGAATACGATTTCATTTGTAGAGAAGCAAAAGGATGGCGAGTTTAATCAATTTGAAAGAAAAATTGTAAATAGATAAAGAAATCCGACAATCAACAATAGGAGACCTAAAATTCTGAAGATTGTAAGCGGACTGTCACCCGTTCTTAAGAGTTAGGGGCGGCATAGCTTTTCCCTTTGTAAGCTTTGATTCTCAATACGATTTTGGTAAATCCTTTGAGGTACGGTACGTACGCTCTCGCGTGTGCTACTAAATATTAGAAGATATTATCTAACTCCTACAGGAACATTAAATATTAACTAGACATAAAGTCACATCAGAATTATAAAAAAGTAACAGAAATGTCCCCCTTCAAGGTACTCAATTTCATATTTGATGCAACTTCCAATCGTCACAATAACATATTGGTGCACACACTATCTGCTGATAGGCCGATAGCATAATATACTCCCCGACACTAAATCGTCATATTTACTCCAGCGCTAGGGCTTCACCATCCCTCTACTCTCTGCTGCATATGTTAAATTAAACAAGTTCTGCACTTTCTGTTCAATTCGTTAAGGTTCGACTATAAAATTGCCCACACGAATGCTTCCTGTAAGACATCAAGATGAAAAAATATTCAACAGGCTTGTTAAGGGTGGATAACCCACCTCGTCGGGAACTGAAATCCAATTGAGACATAGCATGCTTTGGTAGAACTTAGAATTGTACAAAAGAGGATAAACTGGGGGTACACTATTTGAACAATGGTCTTATGTTTTCATCTTCCTTCTGTAAAACCTAATTTAATCGTCTCTGCCTACAGCCTCAAATCCCCATAACGTTCTGTTATTGAAAATTGGACTAATCAGATCCATCGTGGCGATAATAAAGTTTGAACATTTGGACGTGCTGCTTAATCGTATAAATTGTTATGGTGATTAGGCATATGTAAAAAGATAATTATTATCAATAGATTAGGAGGGTGTCACAGAAATACCATGGCCACCACTGGCTGCCAACATCAACCACAGTTCTTATGGAAAGAAACCCCTATGGTTAGAGGTAAGTATGTCTTTTTTCTTGTTAAAAGAACATCTCACGAAAAGGAACTTCATATTTGCTCAATTTCTATTTTGAACTCTGCCTTGCCCAGATCTCTGATTACATTATTAGATTGAGTCTTACTAGTATTATATTATAGCCTATATCTTCTAGACAAGACAGTCAGCTTGTAGGTTTAGTTTTTTTTGTATATATGATGGATGAGATTTAAACCTATTGAACACCTGTGTCCTATAAAGCAGTGGCGAAGCGTAAACGAAAGATTCTTTCATCGTGAGGTGAGAAACTCCAAACTAACATTATTTTTCGATGGTAAATATTTAAAAAGCTCGAAAAGTCGTCAAAATATTATTCTCAGAAAAAGGGTAATCGAGGGTGGTCGTATAAACGAAAACTTGCCACACCAGCCATACCCCACACATTGAAATGATATCTGTGGTTAGGTTACCTGGCGACCCGAATAATATTGCAACTACTGGAACTTCTATAGTTCATACTCTATTTTGTAGGTTCTGGAACCGGGGAGGAGTGTCTGGCAACCCTATGAATTTTTTTTAACCTATTTTAACCCAATTAGAGAGGTTAGTAAACGTTCATACGGCCTATNACTCCTCCCCGGTTCCAGAGCCTATTTTGTAACTTTGAATTCAGGGATGACTCCAGACTAAATTAAGGGTCATGAGATAGAAGATGAAATGGAAAAATATATCCGTAATTTCGTATGCGTCTTTTCCCGTTGCTGTAGAATTTTTTTTAGCCAAAATATTTCAATTAGCCAATTTTTCTGTAAGGATTATGATATTCAGGGACTATTCCCGGTAATTTTTTGATATCTCTTACTATTGCACCACTCAATAGCGGCGTTTTAGTGATAACTCGTTTTTGCAAAAACTTTCAATTCTTTCTTTTCTTATATAGCTGCTAATTCATATACTTTTACATATATTTGCCCGAACTTTTTCCTGATCTCAAAGGAAAAAAGAAAGAAATAAATTCAATTTTTTTTAGATCAAATGATGGAGGTTCATTTTTAGATCAAGTTGATGGAGCTTCTTCGGGGTCAGGAATAGACAGAATCAGATGTGGATCCTTGTTCCAGTTGTTTCTTTAGGTCAACTCTGTGAAATTTGTTTCTTTAAGTCAACTCTGTGAAAAGATTTCAGATCTGTAAAGAGTCCTTTAGTAGATCGGGCACCGAAGTTAAAAACTTTGGATACAATAAACATTTTGGATTATCATCCACTACTTTTGAAAAATAATGCCAAATCGTTTTTTTTGTTAACCCTCAGTACTAGAACTGCTAGCACTTTGGATATCACTATCTTCATTACTAGCACTCATGACAGACAACTAACACAAAAAGAATAATAACTATTATGAACTTATACAAAATAAAATATGAATGTAATATCTTCTTGGTACCTAACTACTCACATGATAAAGAAATACTTTCTTTTTAAAGCATGAATTGAAAAAGCGCCTTGCAACTCCTTCAAAATAATGACACACTTTTTAAAGTTCTATACAGGCGACACTGTTTTTTTACTCCTTAAATTTCCTATTTGAGTAGGAAGAATAGGGTTTTGTGACCTCGTAGGCCTGATAGAGAGTTTGTAGTTTGATTCTATGCAAGATGCAAAGCAAAAATAATTTGCTTCCCCCCTATTTATAGAAACAATCTGAACAGAACAACACTAACCAACACGGTTGTTTTGCACCTTCATTATTGTTTGTTTTTACGGAGTAGAGGAAAAGAAACTATGCTTTGGAAAAATCCAATTTTGTTTACTTCTTACATCGCCTTTCCCGAGATATAAGCGATTGGCGTGAGTACCAAAAACATAACTTTCGTGGTACCCAGTCACAACACGTTAAAAAATATTACAGCATATGTTTTAATCTATTTTTGGGAGTAGCATCAGAAACCTGATAAAAAACATAATTGAATTTCAATCGATTCGCAGCTTTATTTTTCTTTAAAAAAAAATCTTGCACCACTGATGTGCAAAACTATTAATGCTACAGACTTGAAATTTGGCAGGGACCTTCGTTGCATCATTTAAGTTTAATTTTAAGGGGTAGAAATCGCGAAAAGTAAACAATCCCCATAAGAAATACATTGGAGCGAGAGAGATAGCATGCTACATGTATATACAATATACATACATACAACAGCGTAGAACGGCCATGCTTCCAAGGCGCCAAGTTGTAGGCCGTAGCGAAGCACGGGCGAAACAGCTAGTTACTCTTATACAAGGAACGTACCATCGATGGTGGGCTCATACTGGTGACAGTAAGTGATGGTTTGGTTGGATTATCTCATAAAAATATCTCCATGCCTTTTTGACAAACACCATCACAGATGGTAAGTTTTCCGAATGCCTCTAATGAACATCCTCTTTATCTTATAATTCAGTGATACACCCGCTACTTTTTCCTCAAGATCCTCATTTCTGTGGTTTCCATTTTGATTTATTATTTTCAATAATGAACATTTGAAAGATTTCAAGATGAATTCAAGAGCAAATTTTGTGCTAAAAATTATACATTTCTGAACTTCAATTTTTTTGTAAGCAGATTTAATGGTAATAATATTAATGCTATCGACAGGTTTTTTTTCATCCAACCCATCCTTGTTGCTTTAACTGAGAGGAGGTAGTAAACAGGTAATACTCACACTCGTATATCTAACTATCTTTATCCTCTGATATTGGTACAAATCAGACTCACAGGTGTACACAGGGGTCAATCAGAGGTCACACTATCTTTCTTTCTATTTCTTTTGAAATCATTTCTTTTATTTTGTTAGCTCCACGCTGTCTGCTGCAACATCGTTCACAGTTTTTTTTTTTTTTTTTTTTTTTTTTTTTTTTTTTTTTTTTTTNTTTTTTTTTTTTTTTTGTTTTGTTTATTTTA
Source organism: Pachypsylla venusta (assembly GCA_012654025.1). Lineage (NCBI taxonomy): Eukaryota > Metazoa > Arthropoda > Insecta > Hemiptera > Aphalaridae > Pachypsylla > Pachypsylla venusta. The sequence goes on along the minus strand of CM022879.1, from coordinate 11,764,819 downwards.
TTCTTCTTCATCTAAGAAAGATTTTTTAATATTTTTATTCAGACGTGCTAGCCATCATGATGGATGACATACGACTTTAATAAAAACAAAGAAGAGTTGTGATCTGCCATTTTTTTTTGTTGCTGTTACGTACAGAGAGGATGTAAACAGAATCCTATAAGTACTCGTACGTCGTATTGTACCGGGGCAATAGGCTTTTCTCAAGCCTCATAAGAGGTCTGTCAATAAAGTTCCCGGATTTGATTGTACAAATGATTTTTTATAAAAAAAATATTGAAGAAAACAATGGATTTCCTTTTGTTTACTCTTTTTATTGTAACATCTGTCCACTCGTTTTGGACACTAAAACTTTAGACAAACAAGTGCACTTCTGGGTGCATGGTAAGGGTCAATTTGCGCTTATGGGTAGTATAGCCTTTCTGAACATTAAATCTCACATTGGAATAATAATAAAGGATCGACGACTTGGTAATAGTATCAACTGGTGGTTCAGTGACTTGTGGACCGCACTCAATTTAGACAACTAATATGAAGAGAGGGGCGGAGTTTTCCTAATTTTTAACCGAAGGAGTCGGATCAGTCTTTTAGGAGTTGCAGCCGGAGTCGAAGACTATTTTCACGACTCCGTAGCCCCGCTTTTTGCGTACCCTGTTGTACAATGTACAGTATTGTTTTCAGTGATCAATCATCACACTAACTTCAATGTTAATTAATACAGAAACTCAATAATGAACGATATGTGATGATTTACATTAGATAAACAAATAACCAGAAATATATTTCATTTTTTAAAGAAATAATAGAATCCACTAATCCAGTTCATAATTAATTTGATTATCAGCTAACAAACGTGCGTGTTGTGTTCATGACAAGTACGGGCTGAACAGCCCAACAATTTACTTGATTAGGACAAGCTCGTGTGACTACGAAATGCCAATACGTCACGTCAGAGAAAAATAAGGTCAGTTAAAAAGATCGGTCATCTGAAAGTTATATTTTTTTACTAATTTCACGATTTTTGATTACTTTGACGAAACTTTGTATGGACATTCATTACGTAATACGACGTATATAGAATTAGCTGATTAGTTTTTGAGCCCAATGGAGGCCCATTATTTAAGTGAGGTCTACAGTTCACAAAAATAATAGTTATTAACGGTTTTTTACCACATTGAGTACACCAGTTCCCGTCAGATCACTGAAGTTAAGCAAAGTCGGACGTGGTCAGTACTTGGATGGGTGACCGCTTGGGAACACCACGTATCGTTGGATTTTTTCCGGCCCAACCCAGGCTGGGCGAGGTCAATGTAGGTAACTGGTTTGCAAGTTTCCAGCGAATGGAGGGTAAAACCCCCGCCTTGAATGACCAATAGATGTTAAAGAGACGTTAAGCCAAATTAAAAATATATATATATTTCATTATAATTTTTAGATACATAAATAAAGGGGTTCCTTCCTAAGCTGACAAGAGCCTGTAGGAATGTGTATATTAACTGCTTACGAAATATCTTGAAAGTGTAAGACACGAACCCTTATTGTTAAGCTACATCGTCAATGACTGATCTATGAGCATTGTAACATTTTGTATATTTGATAATATTTATTACATATTCTAGAGTCTAGAGAATGTCTCACTCGATAACATAGATTATTTCATAAATTTGTCCTCACCACTCTTTTTGAAACTAGGAAACAAATTTTAAGGACCTGTGCTATGAACTTACTATCTGGGCTTACATACAAAAAATGAATCCGTACCCTTACACATAGATAGGACATAGAAACATTAATCATACAAGAAATCTATAGGGACTTTAACACTAGAAGGGAGAAGAATTTTGTATTCCATTGGAGAATACTTTAGTCATTAGAGATAACTCTTCACATGGTAATAATGTTGATGAATTGACAGCCTGTTCACATTGTTCGTTTATTTACTGGATGTGATTCATATTTTTCACTCTTCTTCACAATATCCGTTTTTTTTACGGATCAAAAGTGTCAAGCGATTCAGTAAAAATAATAAACGTCCGTTTTAAAACGGATCGGATGCAATGTGAACAGCTCCATTTGAACCAAGCTGCCACTGGACATCCAGTAAATAAACGGACAATGTGAATTGGCTTTGAAGATGAAAACTCGGAGAAGTATGTTAAAGATAAAAAAATTGCTGTGAAAGTAATCCATAATCGGGGGAAAAGGCTGTCCTTAACCGAGAGGGAAACTTTTACTAGTGTTCTTTAAAAATCTTGGCACTTTGAGGGAAGGCCCAGTGGGGTTAACTATCATATCTTAAACCACCAGATTTTTGTAATATATTTTTAAAGTTAAAAGAAAATTAAAGTATTTGGGACCTGTACTCAAAACGGGGACGGAGTAATATCAACTTAAAGCTGAGCTTTTCAAATACATTTACAACCAGAACTCTGCCCTTGTTTGAGATTAAAGTCTCAAGGTTTGACATTCCCCCCCAAAAAAGTTTTAGTCCGAGTCTTGAGGTCATATCTGGAGTATGGTTTTAAATTTCAAAAAACACCGAAGCACTTGTTTTACTTCGAACAAGAAAGATTTTCTCTTTTTTTCCCAATTTGAGGAAAACTTGAAGAGTTGTTTTGAGTATAGATCCCGAAAACATCTTAAATTATTTCCATTCTCTAAAACTTTTTTTTTATTTTGGCTTAACGTCTCCTTAACATTTATTGGTCATTCAAGACGGGGTTTCACCCTTCATTCGCTGGAAACTTCCAAACCAGCTACCCACATTGACCTCACCCAGCCTGGGTTGGACCAGAAAAAAAGCCAGCATCACGAGGGCGCGAACCCACGTGGACACCCACATGGTACAACCTCGCTGGACGTTACTTAACTTTAGTGATCTAACGGGAACTGGTGTATTCAACGTGCCATAGACGCTGGCTTCTAAAACTTTTCAATAAGGTATTAATAAATCTATTTAAGATTTTAAGGTTGACCTCCTTGGTTCCTCCGCAGAAAGTGCCAAAATTTTGATAGACACTAGAAAAAGTTTCCCCTTTGAGGAATAAAGAAAATCATGTAGGTATAATTTATTATTTCCTGAGTTCTATATTTCAAACATATTTAACGACCGAATACCCTCATTTGATTAAGCATGGGGTTTCATTCTGAGGGTCAATTCAATGGTTGGAGCTCACATAAGTGACCGATTTTTATAAATTTATTATTTCTAACACTGTTAAAACGTTTCTTTCGTTAACACAAAAATAATGTATTAGAATAACGTTAATTATATTATATTCAACCAGCGAAGGACCAAATTGCCCCCCTTACATACTTTTGGGGTTAATATTTTAAGGATATTGAGGATACTAATATTTAAGAATCTCTATTTTAAACTACACTACACCACCAATCTATCCGTCAACAAAATTTAATTCGATTATTTATCTTTCATGGATAAAAAAGAAAATTATATTTCAATCTGTTTCGGGGAATTTATTATTTTATATAAATTTATAATTATTATTACTGACATACAGGGTTCCCAACCTATCTCCATTTATAAAACACAAAGGTCAGTTGGCATACTGACTCAATAATCCATTTAATTCGACTAAGACTAAATCTATAAACTTCAATATGGAACAGAATTTCCTTTCAGTAGGTAGGTACAAAATAAGAATGGAAAAAATGGAAACTTCATATCGCAAAAAAAAGCCTTATGAGGCAAAATTACACAGGGCATAGCAAAATGACCCTATAAAATCATACTCAAAGCCTTCAAATCCACTGTATCTTGGCTGGTATCAGTCAGTACTTTATGTTTAACTAGCATCCCTCAATCGCGGCTTCGCCAGCGCATATTTTAAATGATGTATCTCGCTCCAATGTATTTTCCATGGGGATTGTTTACTTTTCGCGATTTCTACTCCTTAAAATTAAAATTTTGCAAAATCCTTTCTTCGTGCACACTTACATGGTGCAACGAATGTCAAATGTCAAGTCTGTAGCATTAATAGTTTCGGCTCTACGTTGATCAGTCACTCAGGACATTTCCTTTTATATATAAAGATTATGTAACTTAAAGGAGGGTTAAGTACTAGGAACACACATTACAGAGAAGGGTTGTGCTTTTTATGCATCGCAAAATGAAATAGCAAAATACAATGTACCTAAAACCCCAGAACAAATTTTAAAGTTAATTTAAAAAAAAAAATCGGGAATTATCAACAAGTATACTTCAAGATTAGATGTATGGTTTAAAAACTACAGCAATAAACAACAACCTCTTTAAAGCTAAATTCTGATACATCTGGCTACCATAGGAAACGATGATGTCACTCTTGATACTAAGGTCCAATAGGGTCAAATTTTGATTTTATTGAAGACAACATTTTCAATGATCAGTCGGTATTTTAAAGAATCAACCATTGTTTTCCTCGATGTGGTGCGCATTGTGTATTGCACTTGACGCCCTCCAACATGGCCCTGTGATTTTCACATCATGAGACCAAAAAATGCAACATCATCATTAATCTCCTGGTTCGCTATATCATAATCAATATTAATTCTTATAATGTAATTGTATAGTCCGCGACACCGTAAATTCTAATAATCCATGTATGGCTGACTAACTTCCATATTAAGGAAAATAAATCACACTTTCAGGTATTGTGAGAAGTCACCTGGGAGCTGAGGGTGACTTACTGAGTCCTCACGGACGGAGTTCATCCCATCTAATGGTGTGAAATAATAAAATAAATCATTCATTATGGTATGTTAGGTATGTCATATTCAGGGGACCCATGACAATTGTTCCGTACGATTAGATTAGTCTACGTTAAAAATGGTGACGTCACTTCTATTTTCGGTGACGTCATGATCATGAATCTANGAAGTCACCTGGGAGCTGAGGGTGACTCACTCAGTCCTCACGGACGGAGTTCATCTCATCTAATGGTGTAAAATAATAAAATAAATCATTCATTATGGTATGTTAGGTATGTCATATTCAGGGGACCCATGACAATTGTTCAGTACGATTAGATAAGTTTACGTTAAAAATGTTGACGTCACTTCTATTTTCGGTGACGTCATGATCATGAATCTATGCAACTTTGACTGACAACCTTCAACCAGGTCGAGTCAGTCATCAGTATTATTAGTCTCCAAGCATAGATGTAAAATTACCGTAAAACAAAGGTTCATAATTGAAAATCATCATCATAGGTTAACAGCCAGGGGGCTGGTTTGCAACAACTCGCCAGGAGTTGATGATACTTGAGAATCCTTACGGATACTCCTTGCTTCCTGCATGGGTAATGGAAAGGATATCGTTTCTGACCCTGTCCTTAGTCGCCTTTACTACTGACATGGGCTTAGGTGCCCTGGAAGTATCCTTTTTAGGTCCCCTCTAATTTAAAATAATAAACTAAAATATAGTCAACTTAGATCCTGTTGCCACTTGACTTACGGATAATGCAGTAGCTTCTCCTTGCTTTCTGCATAGGTAATGGAAAGGATATCGTTTCCGACCCTGGCATGGACTTGGATACCCCGGAAGTATTCTTTTTAAGTCCCCAAACTAATATGTAGTCAACTTAGATCCTGTTCCAACTTAACGTCATTATCATTCGTTTTTTTTTCGGATAGGAAGTGTGGAAACTCATGAAATATCATGTGGACAGCCACTAGAGTGCACCATATCACAACGGAAGGCATTGATATATTAAAAGACACTGCTGTGCACAGTCCACACAGGAAAATCCAAAACGCGCTCATTGATGAGCTGCTATAACGATAGCGAACACTCTCCGTCTCCATATCTTCCGTTGAACACTAAAGCGTGAGTGTTTCACAAACCATTCACCGTATTAAACTAGTGGATCAATATGATCAGGTGTCCACGTTAGTGTTGTAGTCATTAATAGGAAAAAATATCTTAATCAAATTAAAAAAAAAAAAATGGGGATTTTTTTAAAATCGAAAAGCCTCAAACACCAGCCATCACTAATCAAAATTTACGTTTGTATAGCAAACTACTAAAAAGAGAAAAATCATTTTAAAAAACAAAATATTGGGGTCAAAATGTTCAAAATCGAAAAGCCCTTTACACCAACCATCAAATATCAAAATTTTACGTTTCTGCGACAAGTCGCTAAAAAGATAAAAAACATTTTCAAAAAACAAAATATTGGGCCCCCAAAATTTCGTCAATCTCGGATGAAAATTGTGGCTTTTATCGCGTAACATACGAGTACATACATACATACACATGCATGTACAAGTGCATTTCGGGATGTATATGGGAGACGAAAGTGAGGTTCACTAACGTTCCCAATTAAGCTCAGTTTCTTTCCTCACTTTCTGTTTTTACTTGAACAAATTTAAAACATGTGACTCTCGAAATGTGGTCCATAGCCCATAACCATCATATGATTGCTACTTGATCTTCTTCTCTTATTTCTCAGTTTTACGTACATACAATGTAAAATGTATGTTTTGTCAAAAAGGGCTATTGTTTTGCTCCATTGTTCTAGGTATTGACACTTGCATACGCTATGTAAATAATTAATACATAAATATTATGATTTGTCATGAATCTGTTATGACTTATTTGACAACATGTCTATATATTGTATGTAAAATATATACTTATATGTGTAATGTAAATCAGTAAAGACAAGTAGCTTAAACACATTTACATAAACACGTGCCCACAATGATATGGTTCATACGTTTAGGGTGTACCAAAGTACCAGAAATCTTTCTTTAAAAGAAAATGACTAAAAATTTATTTCCGATGTCAAAACACAGTCAACACTTGGATCGGGTCTATTATTTTTTGTGATTTGTATGCTTTTAAAAAATGGATAACAATGATTGAGATAAATATAAATACGAATCAATAGTGGCATCATCGTTCCTGATGGTAACCACATTTATGAGGCTGCGACTCTAAATGATGTCACCTTATAAAATGCAACAAAACCGTCAAGTCCGGCAAGTGTAGAATTTGACAGAAAGTGGTTGACACTTCTTGCAATACCCGTAAATTAGGTCTAGTTTATTTGTTTTCTCCTGCCACGATTTCGCTTATATTTGTTTGTTTGTACTACGATTTCGCTTATATTTGTTTGCTCGCACCACAATTTCGCTTATATTTGTTTGTTTGTTTGTACCACGATTTCGCTTATATTTGTTTGCTCGCACCACGATTTCGCTTATATTTGTTTGTTTGTATCACGATTTCGCTTATATTTGTTTGCTCGCACCACGATTTTGCATATATTTGTTTGTTTTACAACGATTTCGCTTATATTTGTTTGTTTGTACCACGCTTTCGCTTATACTTGTGTGCTTGTACCACGATTTTGCATATATTTGTTTGTTTTACCACGACTTTGCTTATATTTGTTTGTTCGTACCGCAATAACCCTCAAATGTTTGGTTCGATTTTGATGAAACTTGACATTTATTATGTTGCTGATTATCTTTGTCTATTTTAACTGTGTGAAGTCTACAGTTCTCAGAACAATCCAACGAGCATCAAACCAAACAGTAGATATACTCGAGCTCTAGACGTCTCCGTAGCACAGTGTACATTACACTCGGCTTGCACTAGGGAGGTATCGGGTTCGAATCCTGGTCGGGTCGAAGATTTGAAAAAGGTTTTTTCGAATTTTCTACATGGTCCGATTGTGTTCAGGGGTAACTCAACCTCCTGAGGACAATTGAGTAGCTATGGCATTATAAGTTAGTTATCAGTAAAGTATAGCTTAGTGTATGGGGGTGATTGTAAAAAAAAATACCTTGTAATGATATGATGCCCACAAAATTGTGATATAATAACACAAAGAAATATACATTTAAATTTACATTTCTACATACTATTATACTGGTTGATAATGTCCGTGCTCAGTTCCAAAAAAAATCCATTTAGTGTATCCGGAAATTTGTATACCACTAAGCAGAAATTGATCTTCACAAAGTTTAATCTGAGTGCAGTGCACCCAGTATGATTTATGACAATTGCATCTCTTTGTTTAACTGAAAACTAAAACTTCTTGGAGAAGTCAAGAACTTGAAAACCTTTTTGATAAGAGAAGAAACATACTATCAGTCGAGAAAAAAAGTGACTACATCAATTTTAAGGGGTCTCTTTCCGCAGAACCCCAAATCAAACCCTAATGATTATTTTTTCGAATAGAGTTCCACAAAAATTTCTATATCTACAGGTCGATTTTTCCTCATCCTGTGCTTGCAAACCAGCGGTTTACTTATATCTTGTAAGCAGAAATAAACTTCAGAACTAGCGCTAAACTTGCGGATCAATCCATAAACTAAGCGCTAGTTTACTAATTAATATCTGTCAACACGATTCAACAAAACGATTGCTGAAACAATTCAAAAATGTTTTTTAGTCTCATTCACCACTTCATTGAAAACGGACGATTTTCTTCGTCTCAAATATTAAAGCAGACTTGTCAAACTGGCGGCTTCGGACTTAACCTAAATTTTACATCTAATTTTGGAATAAGAAATACAAAGAGTTCATAAATTTGTGGCTATTTCGGAAGATTCTTTTTATAATCCTGTCAGATTCTCTGGCGCAAAAGCGATATCAGCAGGCAAAAACTGAGAAAGATACATTGTTCATCATCTTTTAAGGCCTTCTGACCGTATGATCCTGTCAGCGATTGCTGAATGAGTAAATAGAATTAATCTGCAGGGATTATCTGTGGTTCGGCATTGATCAACACTTTGAAATAATCGTCCTCCGTGCTGTTTGAGTTTGACATGACTGTAATAAAACCTTCCAAAACGCCTTTTTATAAAAGGCTCTATGCCTTTAGTCAAGAGAAAAAGTTGTACGTCGAAATAAAGTGATCAACTGAAAAGGAAACATTTTGATGGCATTCTGAAGGTAAGAAAAAAACATCCAATGACTTTTCTTCAGATTGCAGTTAGACGTAGAGCGTTTGTTATGCAATTGGACACAGAAAGTGTGTTTGAATAGAATAAATTACTTTTGTTCTCAGAACGAAATGGTTTGTCCAATGTTCCATTAATCTTCCTGAGTTGCAGAAGTACATATTATGTTCTATAATGTGATCATATGTTATACAGATGTGGTCTTGTATATTGTTTATCTTTGTACAAGAAGGGTGTGAGTATGTCTTGTGTTCACACTCGTGTGTAGAACTACTAGTGTCTTGTGTTCACGCTCGTGCGTAGAACTAGCGGACCTACTAGTCTTTAATTTTAAAAATTAAAAGATCATTTTAACGTCAAGAATAATGCATTTGAAGAGAAGCTAATCATACAAACTACCAAAACGAAATAGGTACCTAAAAACATCGATTGAAAAACACGTAAGTATAAAATAAAGATCACAAAGTTTAGATAAGGTCGGGGAAAATAGAATTAGAGAAATGTAAAATAGCACCTAAGATGGTTTGGATGTGGACACGTCAACAGAATTTAAGATGTTAGAACACCTAATCAAATTTTGCAATATGGACCGGAAGGCAAAAAAAAAAAACAGAGAAAACGGGACAATCCTATGCAAATTTGCTAAATGATGTAACCAGAAGGATTTTCAAAGGAATGAGTACCGCCACTGGATCAATGGGGAACCCGACGCTCTGTACAGCAAAAGGAATATGACAAAAAAGAGAAAAAGAACACTCATTTGGAAATAGAGTTCTTTGTAAAATGTTAAACTATCCTTCGATCCACAACTAAAACAATGGAGGATTAAAATGAATCTACAAAAATGCCAATATCCCAAGCATAACATTATTGAAATATAAAAATATAACACCATCTTTAGTACAATATGTCCTATTAGAGACCAAGAATAAATGCAAAGATAGAGTGAAATAAATCTCGCAAGATATCAAAGAGAACAGTGCGACCTACATCGCTCAAGACAGAGCAGAAAGTTTCAAGATAAGGTCTAAAGCTGTAGAGTAGGTAAGTATTTAGAAAAGCACACCGGCCTGTCCAGGATTTTATTTCGGGAGGGGGTTCATGTAAAGGGAGTTTTACCATATAGGGATTATTGAAAAAATCAAACATTTTCAAAAATTGGGGGGGGGGGGGTGAACCGTTAAAACCCTGCCCTGGATACGGGCCTGGAAGCGCATCACGTAACTTATTTTTTGTACACATCGATTTTGATATTTTTCTCTCTCCCTCTCTTAAAGTTCGATGGAAAACAAATTTAACTGATCATTTTTAAAGAAAGAAAAACCTTTAGAACACTTGGTAGAACTATCAAATACAAGAAATGAAAATGATTAAAAACACTTGACTTTATGTTCTACAAATTTTAGTATATTATTCGATAGTAAAATCCGAAATACGCGTATCGAATAATATACTAAAATTTGTAGAACATAAAGTCAAGAGTTTTTAATAAAAAGGCTTAAATCATTTTCATTTCTTGTGATCATTTTTGTTACTTTGTGTGTCTATATCACAATAAACACTTGTAATTCTGGTGGTATGAAACTTCTGGACTACTGTGATTCTAGTGGAAACGGTCTCGCTAGCCAGAATCAAGAAATATATTTTTGGGAGAATTTTGTTAGGTATACAGTACACCGAACTACTATTACAGTGTACCGTAGTGATCCTAGATATCAACCAAACTAAGATCATATCATCTTGGTTTGGTTATTTCTATTTAGCTTTGGTTTGATTCCGCATTTTATAAGATGTAATAATTCTGATTGAGCAACTTATTTCGTAATGAAATCAATTTAAACAAATTGACGAAGCAATTGTCTGGTTAATTTGAATAGAAATGAATTGCTAAATTGAATGATTAATCATTAACTTTGTTTAATACAGTTATAATTTTCTTTTTGATTAATTGATGACACTTGTTTTTTAATTCGAAGCTTTCAAAACAAAGATTTATTAAAACTCTTAGCACGCATTGGATTTAACAAAATAAAGGACTGTTTCATGTCAACTTGCTATGTTGCATTAGTTCTTTGAAATGTGAAGGTTTGCTAAGATCTTTATTAATTAATCGATCTTACAATGTAAATGTAATAAGCTTCCAGGATATCGATTACATAGGAACGAGCCACACTAATGCTAGTAGCTGCTCCTCAGTGCGGAAAACTGTGACCAAAGATAGTGTTTTGCTGGTAGTGATGGTCTTTGGTGGGAGCTAGTAAATTCCAAGTTGTCCTGGGACAAAATTATGAGGACACTGTGTGTATATGCAACAGTATGACTAGGAACACATGCCAACACGGTCCTAGCTAACTAATATTTCAAAATCCAATTGTGTGTTTGTCTGTCCTTCTTTCATGTAACAACGGGGCTTAGTTCAAAATGATTTTTACTTTATCTTTCATTTTATGAAGATAGTTTATATACTGAACTGTGAGAGGCTGCTTTTAATGCCAAATACAAAAGACACCTCTGAGGTGCCAAGCTAACCAGGCGGAGCCAGCTAGCGACACGTAAAGGTATTTTAAACGTCTTACGTACCTACATAGATCTATGGATTAAAATTATTTTCATACTACAACTCTATGAAGTGGAGATGCTGTGGGCAATAGTTTTATGTTTTGCTACTTTTTTTAGCAAAGTATATTATCACAATGAATAAATTAGTTTCTTGCAGTTAAGCAATGTCAGTTGTTGTCAGTACTAAGGTAGGTGTCCACTTGGGTACTTTATGTATCGTTGTCTCAGTTCTATGTTGGGCCTAGACTCCTTAAGACACACGACAGATCATTTGAGTTGTTTGACGAAATGACAGGGGCTATAACATTGAGAGACACCCCACAGCTGTTAATAATAACAAAACAAGCGGTGCGGTAAAAGTAAACTAAAAGCTGAAGCGTATGTATCGTTGTCTCAGTTCTATGTTGGACCTAGACTCCTTAAGACACACGACAGATCATTTGAGTTGTTTGACGAAATGACAGGGGCTTTAACATTGAGAGACACCCCACAGCTGTTAATAATAACAAAACAAGCGGTGCGGTAAAAGTAAACTAAAAGCTGAAGCGTGTGGCGTCATTGCGGTACAGCCATGAAAATCTCTTCATCTTACTAGAAATTAAATATGAGTTATCATAAATATATCAATGTTGTAAAAAGTGTGTAAAGATATTGCAATAAATAAAAACTTACCATTTTAAATTTCTTCAAGAATTTCGTGCTATATCTTTGACAACTACGCGTAACTTGGCTATCACTAGACGATGTGATATCAGCAAAAGCACAAAAGGCACTGAAGTTCTAAACACAAAGTTTTGCACACGAAATTTTGCAATAAAAGAAAATGTACACAAAGAAAGAAATCAATAAGAAAGTTAATTAATAAAAATTACACAAAGAAAACTTATTTCAAGGAAAAACACATAAAAACCGACATAAATAGCAGAGAAAATCGCACTTTGTCTGGAAAATTGTTTTGTTTACACTTTTTCATTTTTGGCTTTATTTTTTAAATTTTCGTAAACATTTTTAGTTAGTTAAGAAAAGAGTAATTGATAGCAGCACTTACCACACATCGTTTACATTATTAGAGCGAAAAATATATCCGGCTGTGAGAATTTGGGTATCAAACTATCAAAGGTAGGAAGTAAGGGTAGGTACTTATGATATTTTATTTTTTCAAAAGGATACAAAGTGTGTTTTTTCGAAGGTCGAATTGTGTCTCTACGGCAATCTAAATAAAATGGGGAATCCAAGAACAACCGGGCACAATTTAGTTTTTGTCATTACAACCAACTCTGATAACCCTCAAAATATTCCCCATTAACATAAATACCTACAGAGCATTTCCCATTGCGCAAAACAGCGCTCTTTCGGATAACTTCCAGTGTCTCATTTGAATTTTTTCACCTCAAGAATGTATTCAAAACGTCTCCCTGGACGATTCACAATCACTTTCACAAGAAATCTCCATTTCTATTACTATCCGAAAAATACAAATGAAAGGCTCTGTTAGCCAACAAATTACGACGATGGATACACAATGATTTTAAATTGGGTGTGGTGCGCACACGGATCGGAGTCACCTGTGAACATCACGTATCACTGGTTATATCGGGGTACACTCGGTTTCATGAGGACAACTGTTGTTGATTCAATTCAATTCTTTATTTATTTTTAATTACAATGAGATTTTTTATACAAAGGTATTTTTCCCAAGACTTTTTAGACTTCTAAGAAAACAGCGCATTGCAGCGAAAGAAAGTGGAATCTATGTTCTAGTTAACCTAACAGTAAAAAGAGGTGCCTTCCCACAGCTGCTCTAAAATCAAATCGATGTCCTTAGAAGGAATTACAGTTTATGGAACTCGTATTTGATATATTAGTCGTTGATTTATAAACGTTCACAGGGTACTCTCGTTTGTGCGATCGCGATGTTTTTCGTGTTTTTTGAAGACGTAAATAATCTATTTGAAAGCTCTTTTTTTGTGACCGGAGTTTTAAACTGTACACAAAGAATAATTTGTAATTTCGAAAAATCAACATCTGTTATTTTGAACAACTCTCATCAAGAGCACACCGATGAGAAAGTATAGTCATACACACACAACTTATAAACCCTTGATGTTTTTGAGTGTCCCAAGCTCCCAAGTGACGCTACCGTCGGCGTCGTGCGAGAATGCGTGACGAGAGTGTACTGTCATATTGTCAACATTATAAAGGCAAACTCTTTTGTCGACTAAACTAAAAATCCGTAAGTAAACTGGGTTGAATTCATTTTTTACATTTATTTATTTTAATAATGTACTCTGGCAAAACTAATACATATAATACAAAATTATTTATCTAAAGGGGTTTCAAAATGAAAATTGATATGGGGCTGCATTTTTTTTTTTTTTATTTGTGCAAATCATGAAGAAAATTAAAGTCATGCATTTATTTGCGGACTTTTCTCTTTTTAATATAATAGTTGATTATTAATAATTGCTATACTTTTTGGTTTATTATTTTTTTAGCTGCGAGATAGATGCGTAACCTAGGACGTAATACGGATCTGGGTTGTAGAAACCAGTCATTAAATCACGCCCGACATTAAAATTTAACACCATCTGTTCGGTGGAAAACACTCACTCACTTATTTAGTCCAAAGCAGAATGGAAAAAGGATTTACTAGATGATGAATGAAGTAAGAGAACCTAACCGGACACTCATTCAAATGAAGCATTGCACTGAAATATGAGTTAAGCATTGAGAAAATCATGAAGGCGCTCTCCAAATTTGAAAAAAAACAAACAAAAAAACATTAGCCTTTTGGAAATTTTAATCTATGAAAAATAATCCATTTTAAAACATTGAATTTTTCTTTCGGAATACAAAACATGACGCTGCTATATATTATATGTCTGTATTCAAAATGTACATTTATACCATTTTTTATATATTACATTTGGTAAAGTATGCTACTTACTTCATAGTGATATATTCCCCTAAATTATAAGACTATCTCTAAAATGTAAATACTTACACTTAAAATAATAATATGAAAAAATAAAAACATGAAATATCACATTCAAATATACACAAAAATAAAGAAAATAATAATAAGAAGAAAGCGTATTTTAAATCCAAAATTAAAAAGAAACATTTGGGTTAGCAGTTAGCATGTAAATTATGATTCTAAGGACTTGTATACCAGGCCCTATTTTTTAAAATATAACAATAAAAGATTTGACGTCTAGGTCTATCTATCTATACTTATAAAACGCAAAGCCCAGTTGGTATACTGACTGACTGATAATCAACGTAGCTCCACGATGGCTAAACGTAGAGACTTGAAACTTGGCACGCAGGCTCCTTTTAGTATGTAGGTGCGTAATAAGAAAGGAAAAAAAATAAAGTTCAAGTGGGAGCAAGTTACCGCCAAAAATGACGCTATTTAGAGGGTCTTTTTGCAATTTTTTTCTGGGCAAACTAAAGGAGATAACGAAAAATGACCGAGAATAGACCCCCCCCAAAATAGTATATAAGGACCCCATAAAAAATATAAAATTTGAAATTTTCCGGTTTCTATCCGATTTATGGACGGTTTTCACCACCAAAAAATCGGAATTGAGAAGTACCACTTCGGGATGAGCGAGAAAGCTGAAATTTGATACAAAGGTGTTCCGCAGTGCAAAAAGTAATATCTTCGAGTAAAATATTGAATTTTCTAAATAGGAGCCGTGTTCACTCTGGGGGGTCTGTTCCACCAAAATAAAATTGAGGAGATTTAATTCCGCGATCTCGAAATTGTTGTTGACTTTTGTAACCGTAGCGAAGCACGGGAAAACAGCTAGTATCCTATATTTGTTATTTTTATTGTAAAATTTAGTTGGTGGGGAAATTTTTATACTATTATTTATTCTCTCTTAATTCTGAGCATTGTATTGATTAATAATTTTTCAATCAAAACCTCAGAAAATGATTAACCATTCGTATAATTGTCAGAATGAAGATAATATAAATATTAATTTTAAATTAAAATTTGTGGACTTCAAGAAAATACGCTTCTAATATTAAGCAAAAAATATTTCATAAACAAAGAACATATTTATATATAAAATTGAAGTACTATATATAAATTGAAGAAAAACAATAAAACTGAATGCACAGTAAAAAAATATCTATTTCACTACAGAGCGTTCCCAGAATGGTGGGAATCCAAAAATAACGTATTTGATTTAACCGCCATTGTTATTTATTATTTTAGAGAACTTTGTTTTTTATTGTTTTTGTTATTAGTTTTGGGTTATTACGGGTTTATGATGTTCTTGGTAATTGTTTGTGTTGTATAGCATTGACAGGTACAGTAAGGAAATTCGATCACACACTGCTCAATCCTGTTCGCTGAAGACACATAAAATTTCTTGTTGTAACACAAACAATAACAAAATACGTGTTAAATAAGAAAAAAAAAATGCCAAAAATAATAAAAATCCAACACATTTTGTATGGTTTGATTTGCATTTAAAATTAAACAATTTTGTTATTAGCGTTTATCATGAAAAATTATTACTATACTACCAATTAAGACACACCCTGTAACAATTGTATCTCACACAATTATCAAGCAAATGGGTGCAGAAGCTTGCAATTTACATCTTTGTAAATTTATAAAAAATACACAACAATCGGGCGTACACTGTAAATGTTGATTAATCAACGGCTAATCCTTCGAATACTAGGCCTTACAATAGTTTTTCAATTTTACATTGAATATCACTTTTAAGATCAACTATTGTGACTATATTGCCATCTGGAGCCCAGTTCAAAACAAACTGCGAGTTAAAATCACTAATCTTGTGCTTGTAATTTGTAAACCTACAAACTATGTTTAGTGCATATGTTACGGTAAAAGTAGATAATTGGTGATTGTATACAATCACCAGTAAATGAAGGAAATTATTCTCAAGAATGGTGCAAGAGTTTAATCGAGGCATGGCCGATCCAAACGTTTCCTCGCTTNTTGATAAAATAATAAATAAAAACAAAACAAAAAAAATCAAAAATTCTCGGCATATTTAAAAAAATTCCGATTAAACATTTGAGAATAATTTCCTACATTTACCGGTGATTGTATACAATCACCAATTATCTACTTTTACCGTAGCATAAAGCACACTCGTTTTGTTTTTCTTGATGTTGCAAAACTATACAAATTACCAGTATGACAATATTTCTATTTATTATTATGCACGTATTATCAGTTGTACTAAGGGTTCGGCCCGGAAAATAAATAAATTACAAAAAATTACTATTCACTGGTACTTTCTTGTGAATATAGATCAAAGAGTTTTTTATTAACTGTATATACAGGGTGTTTGACTATATATTGGACCCCTGAATATGGTGGTAGCTGAGATCAAATGGAACTTTACGAAATTCGTCAGTAAGCCACAGGAAGCATAGCCAAGTTACAGGGTGGACATTGTCATTTTTGGACAACTTTGAACGTCGCTAAGTGGGTTCTGTGTGACCAAATAAAAAGATGGACAATAAATCCTAGTTTTTGATGGTGGTGATTTCAATATGCCATTAAAATTTTAAAAAACAAAAGCAAAATGGAGGAAAAACTGAAAAGTGATCAATTTTTTTGTCTGTTCTCAAAAATAATTCGACTTATGAAAAGAGCGTCGAATCAATTTTGAGAACAGACAAAAAAAATTGATCACTTATCAGGTTTTCCCCCATTTTGCTTTTGTTTTTTAGTGTCCATCTTCTTTTTGTTTGGTCACACAGAACCCACTAAGCGACGTTGAAAGTTGTCCAAAAATGACCTTCTCCACACTGTAACTCGGCTACCCTTTGTCTGGCTCACTAACGATTTTCGTAAAAATGTTCCATTTGATCTCAGCTACCCACTATATTCAGGGATCCCATTTATAGCGAAACACCCTGTAGGAAGTAATGTTGGTATCAATCTAAATTATAAACGATTCATTAATCTCTCTATGATGCTGACTATTTGCGGTCCTGTCTGGTTAAGGTCAATGTGGGTAACTGGTTTGTAAGTTTCCAGCGAAAATGAAGGGTAAACCCCCTGACTCGAATGACCAATAGATGTTAAAGTGACGTTAAGCCCCCCCCCCCCAAAAAAAAAAATCAAGGCTGTACTTAAAATTATCTGGGACGTCATGATGGAAATGATCATCTATTTGAGTCCAGTCAACCAGAGGGGACATAATACTCCTCAACTTTCGTCTTCAAATCTCCCGAGCAGTTAATTGTGTACGTAAATTATTATATTTTCTTTTAATAGAGAGACACGGACAAAACATGAGCACAATACAATACAACAATGTGATCTACTCTCATGTGAATTGCACACTAGTCTGACAAATAGGAAATCTATTCAAATTAATCTATTTTCACTGTAGAATAAATTTTCCGTACAAATAAAGATGTACCAATATATCCAACTGTACCGCACATTATGCCAAGAGCTAAACTAAAGAGTGCCATGTATCCAAAGTAAAAAGATGTTTGAAATAGTCCATACATTCTGAAATTAAAAACAAAATAAGAATTAATTATTTTGAGTTCATTATATTTACTAGTAGCCCGTTCGCGTATTGTCAAATTCAGCGCGTTCACAATAAACACGTCGCACATTGTAACGAGTTCTGTATAATACAAAACGCAGGGTTAGCGTCGAGTTAAACGCGCTGAATTTGACAATAGTCTTTGTTATCTGAAAAAATATACCGACAACATTTCTGTTCTAGACTGATAAAATCGAGTAACTTAATTTGTCGCTTACCTACACTTGATTAAAGACTGCCTCGGTAGGTTACACGCTCACCTTGTAAACAGGAGGGCGTGGGTTCAATCCCCAGCAGAGGCAGGATTTTTTCTCCATTAATTTTGAGTATTTGACAACATATAAATAGAGCTTTAAGGATTAGATGTTAGAAAATGTCTCACGCATTAACTTCACCTAGTGGTAACCTTCCACTCAAAAGTCTATTTTTTTAAAAAAAAGACTTACTTTGTTTTGAAGAAGAAATAGTAGAAGGAGTACATGTAGACGTAGAATGACGTAGAATATGCCGCCAAGAAACTTGTCCATTGCCTGTAAGAAAGACAAAGACAGGTAAACAATAGTGTTGCTATTTTCTATTGGGTTACCTTTAATGTAACAACCTCAATAACTCGGTTGGTTGAGGCGGTGGATTTGTAACCAGGAGTTTGCTGGTTCGTATCTAACTCTAACTTCGCCTCTTCGAAACACTGGTCTGAATAGATCTAGATAAAGGTCGCAGTGATAATTGCAATCAATCTCAATAGAGACCTGCAACTAATTTAATATTAATAAGTAGTACCAAGATGTTATGATGGGATTTGGCTGAAGCTGCGATGTTATACGTTCCAGGTCGTCTCCGAGATCGTGAGGATAATAAATGAGCAATCATTTATATCAGTGGCGTTATCTAAAAGTTTGACGTTCCATTTTCCTAAATCTAGATAAATGCACGAAACAACGAAGAGTTAGAATCGATTGAGTGAATCTTAATATTTTTATTTTAGAGGGATACTGATTCTTATTTTATCTCTCATGAGTAGTGAGATCTTTCCAACAATATATAACACAATGTGCTTTTCCAATTGAGATACAAATTGGGTGCCTTTGTGATAGTTACAAGGAATGTTTAAGAAAGTCAAATTTTATGATCCATAAATTAAGGGAATGCGTGCCTTTGCGTTTTTCTATATTTTAATTGGTTTCTGATATGCATAAAATATGCAAAACCCCAAATTTCACGATGTTTCGACAAACTGAGTGTATAAATTTCTGCCACCAAATTTGTTCCGATTGTTATCATTCGCCCTGTTCTTCTGCCTCCTGCCAGGCAGAAGTTATTTCATCCCTACAAAATCACTTTAGATTTTAGGATAATTTAGTCACCGTTTAGCTTATTTTTTACTTTTTTGTTCAAATTTTGTGTTTTCTTTGTTCTTTCAAATAATAGGCAAAGTTTGCTTGTGATATTATATTTATTTAGGAAATATTTAATGAAGAAATTCTTACCATCTGTAATCTTCTGCATTTAACAAGAAGTAAGTGCACACAATAGTAACGCATACTGTGACAATCATCAAAATTAGAAACACAAGCAACATAAATCCGTACACATAGTAGATTTTGTACGCCCAGAATGAGGTAAAAATGAAATACCTGTGGGAAAGAACAATATAAAAGAATACTTGTATTTATTTTGGTTTATTATTTTCAAAAATTAAACTTTGAATCAACTAATCCTCACCCACCATCTGCTTGTCCATCGTACACGACGAATTTGTCAATTAACGTCACCTGATATTAACGATATGTTCTATCGTTAATATGTGGTCCCATTTGAGGTTTAATTTCCCCCAGAAGTGACATTAATTCTGGGGGCTTTTAAATCAAGTCATAATTCGGAATGTCAGACTCCTGTGGATTAAAAACCTACCACCCCTTGGTACAACATCAAACAATGGCCTCTACTTTTTTTCAAAGGGAATAAAAATATTGAGGCAAAACCTCAACTAGCTAGCATAGTAGCTAAGCGCTCGCCAGGTAAAAAAGAGAAATGGGTTTAATGCCCAGATGAAACCGATTTTTTTTTCCTCATTCATTCGAGTTTTGGTCGAATGAAAATTTCCACTCAAGAAACTATTTATTAATAAGAATTCGAAGAAGTGAAGGAATTAAGATGAACTTACATTTCAATAAAGATAGAACCAAAGNAATAAAATTCGAAGAAGTGAAGGAATTAAGATGAACTTACATTTCAATAAAGATAGAACCAAAGGGTAAAATGCCGCCAAGTAAAATTATTACTAAAGGTTCCATAAACCATTTCTTTTCTGGAATAGGTCTTGGTACAGCATTTACCCGACAAGGATTGTCTTGTTGTCCAGAAATGTTTCTTCCTAAAACGGTTCCAACCAAAGTGAGAGGCAAAATGATAAAGAAGCCTATGCACGCAACGGACACCATGATACCTATCGGGGGGAAAACAAGTAAAAAAAAAAAAAATATTTTCAAAAGAAAGTCACAATAAACGGTGAGATTCAGCTATAAACGATCGAAGATCTTATTAGTAGTGAATGAAGTCTTTCCAAATTGGAAAGTGCAGAAACTCGGCCATCTTCACAGAGTTTTATAGGAATTAGGTTAGTGGGATTCGCTGGACAGTTGATTTGCATGATGCGGGCATCCTTGGCAGAGTGGACATTCATCTCGTATGTTGGGATCAACTATGAATCAGTATGAATTCGGATCTTAGTTGTGGTAATTTTGTCGTCTACTTTCCACCCTACCCTGCATCTGATTTGGTTTCTATCTAGCTGCAGTGTCAAATACTGTGTTTGTGGTAATATACATACATAAGAATAGATTTGGTACGTACCAAAAGGTATGGCTCGACTTGCATGATAGTACATAGCAATAAAATTAATAAATAAAGCTGTGCCACACACCAAAGCAGGGACTAAAAATGCTGAAGCAACGCATTGTTTAATCCACAATCTTCCACCCATTCTAGCGTATAAACTTCCACCAGTATAGCCATTGACGGGAGATGTTGCTGCATACACAAAAATAGCAGTACCCAATAGGGAACCTCGCCTGGAAAGAGAAGACGAAATTTATCATTGACGTAATATGACTATCTTACCGTTTTGTTACCTATAATTAGGATTCAACTCCGGGGCATTTATTATTACTGAAAATTTGACCAAAGTAGCACTAAGTACATTATTATTTTTTTATTTTTTTTGCCTTTTTCAAACTTTTCTCCTCTTTCAAGATGAGATGACCAATGCGCGCAATCCGTTATACACCGTACACGATAAGATATGTAGGTCCCATATGCGCCGCAACTTTACGTCACTATCAGTCTCAAATATAGATTTCCGTACTAAAATTTTTAGCATGGAAACACCACGCATGAAGCAAAATAATTTAAAAAGGTTAAAAGTGAAGAGGAAAAAAATATCTCCAAACTGTTTTTTTTTTTTCAAGACTGAAAAAATCTTCTTGTTTCATGCAAACAATCGCCTCTAATAACAAGCTTTACTCTTACTCAGTATAAAGATCTCCAATGATGGCAAAAATGATGACGAATAATGTAACCACGGTGATTTGGTATCCAGTACCAATGAGGGCTGAGAATAACAGTGGATTAGAAGCGGGCCTAAAGACATCTCCATGGACTTGTTTCCATCCATATTCATCACCGAGATCTCTTTCCTGAAAATTTGTGAAAATATCTTAAACCAACAATTTTTTTTACTAAAATAAAATTCACCTATCAAAAGCAACATAACATTATCAACATTAACATTATACAACATATGGGCCATAAAAACACAATTTAGTGGGCGTTTTCGACAGTATTTTAAGCACCGCTCAAGTTATTGCGGCGATTTCTGTATGATACGCTATACGCATGCCCTTCATATATGACCATTCATCCGAGCAATACAGGGTGGTCTCCAATTTATGAATCGGATTCGAATTTTTTAGTTCAAATTTTCGAAAAAAGAGAGACAAAAACGGTACAATTTTTTTTTATATCCATTTCATATCAAACATTTGATTTTATACAGGTTCAGAAGTACCGAAAAAATACTTTTGAATAGTCTCACTTTTTTCTAATTTGGCATTATACAAGGTGTTCAGATTAAATAAATTTCACATCAATGAAAAGTATATTTGTGACCTATCAAATCGCATTAATTTTTCTTGCTGGACATCATGATGCTTTTAGATAAACCCCGGACAACTCTGGATATAACTACAGGGTGATCCAAAAGTTTAGAGTCGGTTTTCCAATGAAAAGTAAACGTATAAAATATCGTTAGTTTTTCTTGCTGAACATCATGGTGCTAGTAGATAAACCCCAGATCACTGTGAGAAAAACTGAGGGGTGACTCAAAAGTTTCGAATCAAAGTTTCCAATACTTTTGTGTTTGACTGTTAATTTTGACCAGATTGTTCCAGGTACTTATCTAAAGGCACCGTGATGTCCAGTAAGAAAAAGTAAATCTATTTGATAGGTCACACATAGATTTCATTGAAAGACCCATTTAATTTTTTGAGTCACCCTGCAGTTTTGTGCAGAAGGGTCCGGGGGATTGTCTAATAGCACCACGATATTCAGCAAGAAAGAAATATAACCATTTCATAGGTTACACTTGTAATTTTCATTGAATTGAAATTTATCATAATATGTGACCATCCTGTACGATTCTAAATCAGAAAAATGTAGAGCAAATGTAAATATGGAAGAAAAATTGGCCCCGTTTTTCGTTACTCCTACCGCCCTCTATAAAAGCAAAGGTACCATGCGAACAGTATAAAAAATATACAGTATTTTTTATTTTTTCGAAAATTCAAACTAGTTCCGAGAAAAATCGAATGATCATAAATTAGCGACCACCCTGTATATACAGTATGTCCATAAAGTCTCACCCCACCCTCCGTATCTCGATAATGGCTGAAAATATAAGAAAAAGGCAAAAACACGTATCCCTTAGATTTTAGGGGGATTAATTTTAGACTAAAAATTTTTGGCCTGGGCCAGCCGTTTAGGCTGGGCACCGACTGGCTTCAAAATCTTAAATGAGAAGGTATATCAAGTGACACCTTGTTTTAAAGGTCTCGTTAATACGAGTTCATTACAGAAAACCAGAGCTCTCTAGGATTTACCGTTCACGAATTACAGGGTGGAACATGTGACAAATGACCCTTTGCGGCCGCACCGAAATGGTATTTAAAATGTTTAGAAATAAGTTTTTATGATCCATAATAAGTAATTTAGTAAAAACAAGATGGTTGTCCGCCCACTTCGACCGTAGAGTTCGAGCTTTTTTGGACCAAATTTTTTAAAAAAGCTGAATAGGTTTGGGCTCGATTTCTGCGGTCAAAGTGGGCGGGACAACCATCTTATTTACTAAATTACTTATTTGGGATCATAAAAACTTATTTTTATGCATTTTTACCTACCATTTCGGGGCGGCCGCAAAGGGTCCATGTCACATGTTCCACCCTGTAATTCGTGAACGGTAGATCCTAGAGTGCTCCGGTTTTCTGTAATGAACTCGTATTAACAAGGTTTCACTTGATATGCCTTCTCATTTAAGATTTTGAAGCCAGTCAGTGCCCAGCCTAAACGCTAAACGGCTGGCCGAGACCAAAAATTTTTTAGTCTAAAATTAATCCCCCTAAAATCTAAGGGATACATTCTCGAGATACGGGGGGTGGGGTGAGACTTTATGGACACCCTGTATAATGGATGGCGCCATGCAATATCGCCATTTTTGGAAAATCTATTTTCTCCGGTCTTTTGAGAACCGCTTGCGATGAAACTTTCGTGAGATGCTGTACGTATGTTAAAAGTTTCTGATTACTGACGCTGGGTAGGACGTGTTGGAACCTAACCAGGACTACTATCGACATGTTCTACTTAGCTCAACAACTAAATAACACTCTTCACGTTCTGCACAGGTTGGCAAACGTGCAATATGTAATCTATGTGTGGAATGCTAATATTGCATTTACACAGTATTATCCCGGTGATAATTATGATCTCATTTTCCCGAAAAAAAAGTTCGGGTACGCACAGCTAGTATTCAATAAAGTGTTATTTAATAATATTTCGCTTTTTTTAGTTTTTGTTATTTTTCACTCTTAGTAAAGTTATTCTGAATTTTGTTTATTTGCCTGAGTTTTGGTTTTCCTGATTGCAAATTCTACCTTCTCTTAGAGGACAACTATTAGTGGTTTGGGAGGAGTATACGAGTATTTAAAACAAAAATTGTTATTAAATTAAATATGTACTTTTTTTAAAGGGCAATTTATTTTAGTAAGTGGCGACTTATGAATAATCATACCATATCATCAATTTCTTCGTCTTTACTGTACCGAGCATAATCTTTTCTCAAGGTTCTCATGAGAATCATCGATACCAGACCCACCAAAAAGATAACCATCATGAAACTGTTGAATATGCTGAACCAATGAATCTGAAATGAACAAAAATATATTTTTTAAAATATATAGAAAAACGTAGTTCTTCCAATTCAATTATGCCTTATGAGAAAATATCCAATGTGAAAAATAGATCATGCTTGAGAGTATGAGAAGTTATTTTCCTCACGGGCCGAGTCCACCTGATGGTGTAAAATAGCACAGGAAACAACTCTGGAATATTAATATTGATGATTTGCTGTGATGAGAGACAATTTTACCAATGAGTCTACTTGAGAATGTCGTAACAGACGAAAGCGCTCGTGACTCGCCTTATTATTTGTAGTTGATACACAATATTTTATTGAAATTTATATTCAATATCATAGACTTTAATTTTCTTTGGCTCATGATTTCTACCATAACAACAAATGTTTGAAAGGATGTTAAGATTCTTCAATATAGGTTGTCAAATTGCGCTCACTTACTCTATGTTGAAAGAAATTTGGGTCCAAATATTTATCAAATCTATCTTCAAATTTTATATTTGATTTTCTCCAATTGACCTCATAACTAAATTTAATTTGAGCATTATTCTCAAGGAGAACTTTATTTTCTGACGTCAAATTTACATCTACGATTCGGTTCCCATTGTATCCAATGTCAAATTTCTTATGCGTCCATAGGTAATAGTGTGCTTGTTCATCAACCAATTCCACTTCGCCGACAATACCTAAAAGAAAAGATATAGACACAGAAGAATTATTGACCGAACAAAATGACGTTTAGTATTAACTACACCTAGGTCTTGTTAATAGTAGACCTCTATAAAACTTGATCCAATTTTGATGTAACTGGACATGGACATTATTCAGTTTGTAGAATTCGGTGAATCTTTTTTGGGCAAACCGCGGTATCATGGTGCCATTTTAAGTGAGTGAATTCTACAACACGAGTCGGACTCTTTGAAAGAAATTTTATTTTTGATTTTCTCTTTTCTTGTACATTTAAAATAAAATATTTTGGCACCGTAGAATACTTGCTATGTTGAGAAATGGGAAAGTTACAACAAAAAGGAAATAAATTAATAAAAAATCTCTAAAAATTAAATATTGCTAAAAATATCACACGGATGAATGCATAGCTGTAGTTTAATTGATTTTAACTTTTTGTTCAATATCTCTCTTGGAAAGCATTTGAGGGCTTATTTTGACCTCGTGAATTAAAAAAAAATGATGGTCCGTAATGACTGACTCAAAATTAATCTCTTACCCCAAATTGGAAGATCGTCAATGTACATTTGATACCAGTAATGATTCTTGACAGCATAAACAAAAGCTTTCAATTTATCTTCGTCAAGTCGTATGCCGCAGTATGTGGTCTTGGCAATATTGTCTGAAAGAAGAAAATAGACGAACAAACTAAATACCAGGGCCATATTTACATACCGCTCAGACCTGTACTCTAAAAGTTAAGAAACAAAAAGGGAACAAAGCGTTGGGCTGGGCATCGATTGTATTATAATAAATTTTTTATTTGAAAATTGCTTAAAATGGCCTATTTTTAAGAAACTTTAACGAATTTTTCGGACCCGAAGTGTTTTGCGTTGTTTTTTTAACGAATCTTTTATGGACCCATAAATCGAGGCATGGCAGATCAAAACGTTTCCTAACCTCTCTGGGGAAGCGTTAAGATGAGATCGGCCATGCCTCGATTTATGGGTCCATAAAAGTTTTACCTAGTGGGTAAAACTTTTTTTTCTACAACGCAAAACACCTCGCGTCCGAAAAATTCGTTAAAGTTTCTTGAAAATAGGCCATTTCAAGCCATTTTCCAAAAAAAAGTTAATTTTTCGGTAAAGCCGCGATTCGGTAGTTTGACCTTATATCTACCCACAGCACCAAACTACGTCTCTCTGACACCATGAATGCAAAATTCCCAGTTAGAGCGATATTAATAATCGTTCAAGAATTTAGGTATTCAAGTTGAAAATATTTTTTTCTCTCGTAGCACGAATAATTAGTCATTCTGTGAACTGAAAAGTCGTTCTGTGAAAATTAGAACTTTTCATAATAGGTGTTAACCTCATTTATGATTTTGGTGGGGTCATCAATGAGACATTCTTCCACTTTGGCTAAAAAAATTATTGATACAAAAACAAAGCTACACACACATTTAACATTAAATAGAGGTGACCTCAAGCTAGTGCTCCGAGAGTGATAAGCGAACGAACCGGGGGAACGGAAACCATTGAATAACATTGCTCAGAGTCATATTACACTCTGAGACAGCTTTATAGTAATACCTTTGAAATCAATGTCGATTCCACTGAATTCTAGTTCAACTCCTTGCAGTGCTTCTCCAAGAGTTTCATGATAATGACTGATCTCTTTTTTCGTTCCCAAACAAAACGGTAGACTAAAATATGAATAAGTTTCTTGTCTATTGTGATAAGGGCCTACTGTATTCATCCACAGGACAACTTCATCATGGGTCTCATACTGAAACAAATATAAATAGAGAATTGTATTTCTCTAATAACGTATGATCAATCACTACCCGTCATGTAATACTAGTAGTTGTGTTAACTTTAAACTTCAGCCAAATAATTGGCCATTTAGACACGGGTGGTCAAATAGGAATAAAGAATGACGTCCTCACGATAGCTGGGATGACCCGAAATGCATAAGCCAAGCGACATCAAAATCTTTTTGGTAAACCTATATCGTAGTGTTAAAACTAGACCAAACTTTGTTCGGTCAAATAGTTCTGTGAACTCTAGACCTAACTCAAATAATAAGCTAATTCTATGAACGTTATGAATGTCCATAACAGGCTCTGCCTGCCTATAATATCATGCTTGACAAAGCCAACATATTTTAGACGAGTTTATAGACTCGCATCATTACTGGCATCATTAATTGATTCAACTGTGATTGAAACTCGCATCACAATTGAGGTGTATACGCTAAAATTGATTAAAATCGTACAAAGGGTCCAAAAGTTATTGTGGAATGAACAGATGACAAACAGATGATTAGAGAAAAATGTGGTGTTTATACTAGACCTCACTTCATTATTACATTTTTTTTAAATTTGGAGACTATAAGCCGACTAAGGAAATTTCTGGCTACGAGCCTGATTATGACTCATGTCATTCCGTATGATGTGGCCCTATGTGATGATGGCGTATCACTTGAAACATGAAATGATTCCATGGCTGCGAGAAAAATTTTCTTACTTTATGATTATGCTCATCACATTGGATTTGAACAATTACTGCCAAAAAACTCAAAACCGATGGCCCCAGTATCATAATTGTATATTTTCAGACTGTACGAACTAGTGACTTGAACCTAAAGTTTACAACTGGAAAACTGAACAAAATCAAATTCAAGAATCTGTAAGTGAAAATTCCATGACTTTGACTTCTCAATTATAAAGAAATTGCAACGACTGCAACAATTTAGAATGATTTTCAAGATGAAACTTTTCTTGTACACTTGGACTTTTTTGATAAGAAAAGATAAAGTTCTAACTAAAAATCATAATCAAAACAAAACGTAAACGTAACCTTTTCTACTATCTTTAGTACAATGTTGCCAAGTTGTATATTTATTAAATTATGCACAAGTACAAATTATGTGCATTATTAAATTATGCACAAGTACAAATTATGTGCATAATTGTCAATTTTACGTCAATATTTTTTTTTCCTTACCATCTTATTTGTATTTCGAGATGGGTGGTTCACTCTAGAGTTGCATAATTTATAATTTTACGTGAATATTTTTTTTCTTACCATCTATTTGTATTTCGAGATGGATGGTTTACTCTAGAGTTGCATAATTTATAATTTTACGTGAACATTTTTTTTTCTTACCATCTATTTGTATTTCGAGATGAATGGTTTACTCTAGAGTTGCATAATTTACAATTTTACGTGAATATTTTTTTTCCTTACCATCTATTTGTATTTCGAGATGGGTAGTTTACTCTAGAGTTGCTGGAAACTTACAATCTCTACCTCCATTGATCTCATCCAGCCTGAGTTGGACCGGGCATATCATGAGATTTCGAACTTACGTGGTCTCCTACTAAATAAAACCTTATTGAAGGTTAAAAGTACTATATCTTCATTTTATAAAACCTTGCTGGACGTTGCATAACGTGATCTTGTGTATTCAAAGTACCATAGACGGCCACCCTCTCAGTAAAACTTCGCTGAACGTAATTAACATAAGTGATGGTTTCAAAAATTTTCCTTTTATGTACAATTTTGGCAGATCACAAAATACATAACGAATTTAGTAGCAACATTTAACAGTACGTGTGTTGGATTAAGATTGGAATATTTTTTTAAGAAAATTCTTAATCAATAAACCAAATAAATACCAATTAAATAGATGACCCTTGACGATAAACTAAATTCAAATATGTAAACGTTTGGAATCCACCACAGCGCTAAGCCTCTCCGACACTATGCAGCAAAATTTATTATGAAGACTCTAAGATTGTATTCCCCTCTTTCGAAAACTTCACAGTTTGAGCAATATTCCCAGTCGTTTAATTAATTAGGGCCACAAAATAGGTTTCTCCCCGCGTGCCAATAATAACTAATAGTTCTGTGAACTGCAGACCTCACTCACAAAAAGTGGCCAATCTAGAACCCCGGTTGGCCCAAATTCTATAAATATTCATACCAAGTTTCATCTGAATCGGACCAAGCATTCGAAATTACAAAAGGACAAAACAAAAATCATGGAGTAAAATTACACCTCACTTCGTTCTCACTTTTAGGATATTATTGATCAGAGTTAATTATTTCTCCATCTTACCGACATAATGTTTATCGTTGCCAACGATACTTTTTATTGTGTCGAGTCGGGCAGGTCTTTATCCTTATTTCCACTCAAATCACGAATGTCGTTAAAATTGTTTCTAATTAATTGAAGCACCCGTGAAAGGGTATGCCCGACGAAAGTGGGATTCCCATATACTTTTCTCCTGAACCCAGATTTTTTTCTCTATGTATAAAGACATGATAAATAGAATACAAGAGGATAATATGTGAAAAACAAAACCGACCATAAGTTAGGCCCAGAATTTAATCATACAATTTTCCTCTC
This sequence comes from Pachypsylla venusta, assembly GCA_012654025.1. Classification (NCBI taxonomy): domain Eukaryota; kingdom Metazoa; phylum Arthropoda; class Insecta; order Hemiptera; family Aphalaridae; genus Pachypsylla; species Pachypsylla venusta. Next base: position 11,735,242 of record CM022879.1, on the reverse strand, counting down.
CTTAATGAAGGCCCATTTCAAATTTCATTTAAATAAAAGTACGCGTTTTTGAGTTAGGTATCTAAGGTAAAAATCGCCGAACACAAAATACAGTACACAATAATGAAGTTTTGGTCAATTTTTTGTTCAATGTTCATGCTTAATCTTCTACTCGTTGATCTAGATTATTTACATTTACAATTTACAGTGATAATTAAAAAAAAAAAAAAAAAAAAAAAAAAAAAAAAAAAAAAAANTGAGCAATTTTTTTTTAATATAAAAGAACAAATTTATTATAAGAATACAAAGGTGTATTCAAATCTGATTCAGATTTTTTTTCTCACAATGTGAATGTAAATAAAGGTAAAGTAAATTATCAAATTTCTTAAAAATCAGATCGCTTATATAGTCATTGCGGTAGAAAAAGATTACAGGTTACAAAAAGATATAAGGTTAATATACAAATAAATAGTTAAAGATTTCCAATTGTAACATTAATTGCTAAATTTCCATTGTCAGCAAAAAGCTGAGCAATATTTGTATCAAAAACCAAACAGTCCGAGTTCATAATAGCTGAAGCTACTCCCTCGTGAATACTACGAGGTGTTGCTTCCCAAGTCAGTCGACGGCGATGTCCATTCAGTTCAAGTCTATAAGTAAAATTTTCAGATTGTTTCCTCGACCCTATCAGTTGAACTATGGCAAAAAAGTGTTGATGTCCATCAAATTTTTCTTGTTTTTCTAAAACGAGCATAAAATGGTGCCCAAAACAAGACTGCATCATAACCCAATCGACCGCTCCAGGTAGGTTTATATCAGTGGCTAGAAAGACAATGTCCTCTCCTTGTAGTGTTGTAATGGATTTATGAATTTGATTTAAATGTAACATAACTTGATCTAGAGCACCACCCCACTTGCAGGAAGCTCCAGGACAGGGACACAAGTAAGGCCTATGTTCACACATATCTTCATGGTCCGGTTTTTCTGTGTGGAGCAAAGACATCGTGCATCCATTCATTTGGTATCGACAAGGAAATGTAACAGTACCAGCTACCTTTTCCATAGCAAGGTTTCTGATATTTCCCAAAGGCCCTCTGCATGTTGGGCAACAAGATAGTTTCGTCCTACAGTTTGAACACACCAAATGCCCACTTTGACATTGAATAATTGGGGGCAACACATAATCAAAACATACTGGACACTCAAAAAGTGTTGCTAGATCCGTTGATGTCCCCGGAGAATTGGAACTAGATGATGTTGAAGGAGAAGATCCATGTCGTTTGGATCCCCCTACTATACCAACACTGTGGCTAGAGTTACATTCTGAAGATCCTTTGTTCATTTCATTAGTTTGATGCACACTGAGCACTTCGTTAAGATATTGAATGATACTTTACCATTGTAAAATTTTATTAAAAAAGAAAATTAATTATATTGATCAATCACTATATTTCAATATTATGTTTTTATTATCAGTTCAATTTGAATCAGTTCCACTTTTTTCTTTTTTTAGTAAACAAAAGAAGTTAGCAATAAATAGTTTTGAATAGTGCTTTAATGGGGGGGGGAAGGACTCGGGGGAGTAAGTAAGGGTTATACATTTCCCTTTTGGTAAAAAGGGAAATGCGTAAAACCATTTTCTAAACCTGCTTGAAACAGTTATTGGCTCGGCTCGCCCGGAGTCGTAGCCAGCTATAATGAGGAAATAAGACTTTAGGCGGGGCATGGCCGGAAAAATATTACTTTTGCCTATTTTTCCTAAACCCTGAATTTGAAAAATAGGTTTCTCTATTGGATAGACTTGGATATGTTCTACGGATCTGACACCGAGGAGATGTGTTGAAGCAATACAATTTTTTTAACCAATTTTAATTCAATTAGAGAGGTTGGGAAACGTTTCTACTGCCAATAAAAAAGCGAGTTAATTTTTTTAAAAAAAAAGTTGCCTCAACACATCTTCCCGTTGTAGGACCATTTCTCGCTTAAGTGAAGAATTTTTTCTTAACCAACGAATTTCTCGCTTAAGTGAAGAATGTTTTCTTAACTAACGAATTTCTCGCTTAAGTTAAGAATTTTTTCTTAACCAACGAATTTATTCTTGTTTCTGGTATCCTTATTCACTGCCTGTAGTCACTACTGAAATCAGCTGATAAAAACATAAAAAATCCCTATCCCTACCTTGAGATTTTTCCCATTTCTTTTCATTGGCTGATTATGATTGGCTATCATCGTTTTGCAAAATTTTAGATCGTGATCACCGAACTTTTTTACATTTAAAATATTCTATTTATTCATTTTTGATCAGTTTTATATCTCAATACTTTCTTTCCTTTGAATATATATTCTGTGTTTCTTTCCAAATTTTCATTGGTTTTAAAGTAAATTATTTAAATTGATCGCAAAAAATCAAAAATTCAAGATTATCATTCAACATTCAATTCAAAACTCAAAAGGGGAGAAAAGTGAACACGTAGGGAATAAAGCTATTTTTTTCAAAATGGCCGCAATACGCTTGTTTCTTGTTTGTGCGTTGTTGTGAATTTTGTGAACATTGTAAATTATATTCTAATAATAAAGAATTATTGTTCGTTAAAATTTGTGAAATTAGATTGACAGTTGAGAAACGTTGTTTTAATTATTCAACTTTTGGATCTATTTCAATCAAAATATAGTACATAGTTTACTGTCGGTTCCAATTTTGTGTTCTAGGTACTCTTAACGTTTATTTAATGGGAACAACTGAACGAGTCTAATGCAGAAAATAATAATATGGAACCAATGTCCCAAGACGAAGAAAATGGGTAATTATTCAATGTTATTTTTATTTTTCATAATTCAAACCTGTTTCTAATATTTTGTCAACATCCTACAAACGTGAAACGTATGTGGCAATTTTCAGGTGTTGTCCAATGAGATTTTTGGCGCGCTTTCTTCACAATGGTATAATTATAGGTGAAGATGCCAGTACCCCTGCTGGAAATTTTATTGGAATCAATTTTTTTATTAATAACCTAGGCGTTTGAGGTAAATGGTATTTTACAAGATGAAAGTAATATGAAATCCGCCACTAAAACATTTCCTATTCCATTAATAAAATAGATTGTACGTTAACACCCATTGAATGTTTATAGGTTTATTGTTGAAAGCTGTCATAAAAACTTGTTTTTCTGAAATATGATTATTCGCAAATCTTTAAAATTTGTCTAGGTGTGATAATAACTAGGGGTTTGACATTTGAGAAGGATTTAAATGCCTGCAGTCTCTAAGTATATCTCTTAATAAATTGGTTTCAATTATATCTTTCCTTATTCTTTATATGATGTTTATTGTACAGTGCCAGCATAATTACTTTATCCAATGTTCAATCTAGTACGTACATAGTTCATCACGTATCCCAAGAACAAATTGAGCAGTTAGGAGAGCTTCAAATACATCCAGATAATCAACAAGACCATAGTGAAAGTGGAATAATTGAAATGGACGAATTTCTGCAACTTAAGCAATCTAATACTCCCAAATCTGGAAGAGGTAGGCTACGAAAACCATCTTCTCTAAATAGCAGCAAAATGAAGTCAAGTCCTAAAGATTCGCCACGAGAAGTGAAACCAAAAAACTTTTCTGATTCTTGGCTTTTATCAAGTTTCTTCAAAGATTGGCTGGAGCGTCATCCATCATCCAATACGAAAGCAATTTGTAAAGTATGTAACAAAGTCCTTTTAGCTGGCAAAAGTGAGTTGATGAAACATGGAATGTCCAAAAAACATAAAAGATTTTTGTCTGCCTCAATGCCATGGGACAATGATAAAAGTATTGACGATTCGGACCTGCATGACAATTCCGATCAGCCCAAGGAGAATGTTGATGGATTAAATTGTTTTGAAGATGATTGGCTGCACGATCCTCTCTTTAAAGATTGGTTGGTACCTCACAGTGATTCTCCTTATAAGGCAATGTGTAAGGCTTGTAATAAAATACTTTTGGCAAATAGAACAGAATTGGTCAAACATAAAATACAGAAAAAACATCGGGATTGTATGGCTAGCTCAGGACTATCAAATATGCAACTTAAATCAGAAATTCCAGAAGATGCTATGATGGACCAGGAGGAAGAATATTCCATTGAAGGTAGAGCTCTCCTTTAACCAAATTAATTTTACTCCAGAATTACATTTTTGTGGAAAGTGTTTCAATTTCTTGTATGTTTAATATTTTTAATCTAATTTTCAGGGGTCAATCCTTAAGTTTTGATTATTTTTTTTTGTTTGTTAGAAGAAAAAAGAAACAGGTTTCTGTGACAAAAAGTGTTTACGCTATGTCCCGACATTTTTAATGTGAGAGACAGCCAAACCGGTTTGATTCAATCTAAATGCATATGTGCTAATCACAAGCCAAATATTGGGTGACCTATGTAAAAAAAACTTTTTTTGTAGACCTCACAACTGTAAAACTTGTAGACCTCACAACTGTAATAATCAAGAGGCTTAATTTTAGTACTGATAAAATAGGCCATATGCCGACTATTAGGTGACAGGAGTAGGTTATTATGGTGTACTGGTAAGATGTTCTGACTGGTAAACAGTAGGGCGTGAGTTCAAATCCAGCCACCCAATAGAATTTTATATAATGGGTTGGTGGTGTAGTGGTAACACGCTCTGATTGGTAAAAGTAGGGCGTGGGTTCAAACCCAGCCAACCCTTAGAATTTTATCCTTATGAATTTGAGATATTTACCACATAATAATAGCACCCAAAAAACTGCCAGTGTCCAGGGACTTTCCAGAACCATAAACAAGTCTCCCACATTCACCGAAATTTAGGTGTTTCGTGTAGAGCCGTATACGTATGTATGATTTTTAGTATGCTGTTATAATATCATGAATGTCATTGTTTTTAAATGTTGAAGCCAATAGTCATTTTGTCTTGTCATTTTCTTTTTGTAGCAATGATTCCTCAAATTTAGTTTCATTAAGGGAATTCATAAATGTGTCCGAAGAAGGAGTTAAAGATGGTATCAAGAGAATGAAATCTGAGCATCCTGATATTTCCTTTGACAAGAAAAAGAAGCATCGTCCCCAGCGATATAGAAAAGCATGGGAGAGTATGGAGGAATTCGAAGATTGGATCCAACCCATTGCGAATGATCCCTATGTTGCTTCTTGTACATTCTGTAGAAAGATTATTACAGCAGAAACGTCAGCTCTGAAACGACATGGTTCTTCTTTAAAACATTTGAAAGCTTTGGATTCGAGAGGAATCATATTTACTTTTAAAAAAGAATGGGAAAAACATGAATTGTTAAAGGATTGGATCTGTAGAGTTCAAGGTAATGATGAAGAAGCGTTCTGTAATGCCTGTGATGCGTTACTTAATGCAAACATAAGCGAATTGAAATTACATGCCAAGTCACAACTCCATGTATCAAATGTAATGAAAAAAGAAGGAAAACCGTCCGGTGAAGAATCTGGTGCTGATAATGAAGAAGTTACTTGTGATGAAGCAGGCGGTGAAGATGCTAGTGCTGATTTGACAAATTTTATTACCACCGATCAGTTGGTTGCGAGTGCTGTTGATTTTACAAACTTCGTTGATCTCACAATGAAGATGACAGATCTCAGGCTCAACTTGAAACCCGTTGAAGGTTTGAATTTGATTTGTTTTATTGATTTTTGTTGACATAATCACAAGATACACATATCTCTTAGCTATCTTCTAGATATGGGCTATTGTACCCGATGGAAATTTGAAAACCATTTAGGGATTTTTATATAATACATGGTTCCTCATTGGTACGATCCTCATTTTCTCCTACTCCCCTAAAAATCGAGAAAGTTACTTGCAAATAGGGGTATAAATCAAAACTGTTAAAAATAGGTTATCGTCACGAATGAATGGGAATTGTAAGAGAATGAGCAGATCACTCTTTATCAGCTCAGCACCAGTGTAGTTACATCACAGTGGTTTATTTATCTTACTTCTAGTTTCTATAGCTGTCACTCTTTCAGTTTTTTTAATAATAAACTTGTGATTATGTCACGAGCAGAGAAGGTACAATTTGATCAGAGCTTTTTGTATGTATAAATACAATAAACTGTATACTTATGAATTTTTCAACTGTAAACCTACTATCTAAAATTGTAAAATATTTATTTGCCAGCTTCTGTGACTTATTGGCTCGAGAACTTCCTTTGGTGTCACAAGTTCGACAGTAGACCGAGACGGATTTTTCTCATGAGGATTAAACTCGTTTCCGGCTTGACTTGTTTTTTTCTCTTCTTTCCTTCTATTTTGATTTCCGGGTGATATAACAGATAAGCCCCCTCTATCGAACTAAATGAAAATTTTTAAACCCATTTTTATATAATTGTGATTGGTATACATATCAAAACAAATATTTTAATACCCGAATTATAAATCTCTGTGGTGGTCAACACTAATATGATATAATGGTTTTTGTGTTATTTGAAAACACGGTGACCATATTTTTATTTTGGTTTTAGTCAGCACATTGAAACATAGAATTGTTGTTAAACACTCTTATACTTATCTCAATTAATATGTCAATGCTTCGGGGTGATTAGGTAGTTACATAGGTTGGTTCAACCATTAAGGCTGCTTTAACTAATAATTTTACGGGTTTTTCTATTCTTTAAAATAGCATATGAACCATATGTACGTACATAGACTTACATATTATTGAGAAAGGACACCCCATTAAATTGTGTGTCTAAATCTAAATAGACAAAAATAGTTATTTCTAACAAACTTATTTAAATTGAAACATTTTCCACTTATTGTAATTCTGGATATTTTTTTTTTCTTTTGAATTTTCTTAAAATTTGTCATCAGAGTTATTTGTTAGAGATTTAACCTAAATTTTAAGTTTTTGATACGAATGTCCTATAAATTAAACGGCACGTCTCATTATAAGCAAAACTGCCTTCTGCACGAAGAAAAATAATAAACTGCATTTTGCACATGAGTTTATAATTTTTCTGGTCCCCTTGTACAAAACCTATTGTATATTACGAGCTTTGAGTACCACTTGGCAGTCAAATACCAAATTTCATTAATATTGGTAAATTTTAAGGTGTGTTGAAAACAATTTTTGCAAATTATTGATCTCTTGATTTGATGACTTTCTCAAACCCGACCATTTTGTTTGTTTCAAATATCAAAGCCTCGCAAAGATTGTTTTTGACAGCTGCTCCGATGCCATCACAAGACTGAGTGGAACCCAAAAGCATACAACACGTGGTGTCCCCGATCGAAATCTCAGTGGAGCCGATGTTGCTTAACTTAAGAGATCTGGCGGGAACTGGTGTGTTCAACGAAGTGAAGTCATTAGCTAAAAAAAAATATAATTAGAGGTATTTGAGGAACGGGATACAGAAACTATTAATTAAATAATGGGCCTGGTATAAGTTCAAATAACTATCATTTAACCAACCCCACACTTTGATTTGACAGTCTTCCTACAGGAAGTGTTTTTGTCAATATTTTTTTTTTTTTTTTTTTTTTTTTTTTAATTNGTTTTGTATCATCTTAATTTAATCTAATTTGACAAATAAGTGTGTGTGTGTTCTGAATTTTGTTTAAATTTACAAATAGCTCTGATCAAATTTTATCTTATTAGTTATAAGTTTTTTTTTAATTTATCTGGTATGTTGTTATGACCACGATTTTTTTGACATAAACATATTTATTTTACATAATATTCCTACTTGAAAATCAGCATCACGAAAATTATGCACTCGCCAAATGTACTCATTTGTTCATTACCCCGGTCGTCCTTTGGAACCTACCAAGAGCGACTGATCCAAATGAATATATAATGGAACCTCGTCCACTGTAACCGTTATACGCTTAGAGTGGACGAGTTTCAATTTACCTTCATTCATTTGGATCAGTCGCTCGTAATCTTATTCCTAATATTCAAGTTACAACCTGATATTAGTGCCCACTGAGCGGCTGATGATACTCACTCGGATACCTTTGATACGAAAAGTTCTCTATAGACCTCGCTCAAATATAACTGTAACCCGGTTGGCCCTGTGGGGTCCAAAAGTACTGTAGACCTTTTGGGCTGCCATGGTCCTTTAATGCCCGATAACTAAATATCCTTTTTTTTTTTAACGAATGTCCTTCCCTCAAAATCGATCTTTGCGTTCGTGAAGCATTATGATACAAATAGACAAATTATTATAACTCGTTGGAGTTATATTTTAATATACCTTACTGTGTTCCATCAATAACGTTTTTTTGTTTTTCTAGCCCCACGTTAACAATTTATATCTTCAAAATAAAAGTATGCTATTAAAGAGTCGTAACCCAGAGGATTGATGTTCGGCTATAACAATAACCTTAAGGGAATAATAATAGTGCTTGTCAAGTTATGATTATCCCTTGTAATTTTTATCTTTGCATTCGGCATGACTCCAGCCAGAAATGTAGGGTCACCACAAATTAAATCTCCTTTGTATGATTTTTTTCATATTTCAAGGGAAATTACATTTTCTTCTCGGGGAGTCCAGACGAATTTCATGTTAAGAATAATTTGGTATAGAGGGAAGAACGATCCTTGTTCTTTTCGGTGGGTCTTTATCATTAACTGGAGTTGAATTGTTTTGTTCTTTTAGAGACAGAAATCACACAAGATGAGGAGGATTTGCAAACCTCTCAAGTAGTTTATGAAGACTACACGGAAATCCCTCATAGATCATATAAAGTTGTACCCACCAATACTTTTAGTTCATTATCATCATCCAACAAGAAAGAAGATGAATTACCTCAAGCGTTTGGTGAGTACAAAAATCAATCGTCTTGCAACATAAATGAGGCTGACTGTCAGTGTAATGCAATGTCAGTTCCTATCAATGTTCTCTAACTTGGGAAATGCTTAAGAGCGGATGTCCTGTGAACTGTAAACCTAACTTAAATATGCCGAATATCTTTTGGGTTCCATGTTGCGGGTTCAAAATATATTCCGAGCTGACAACCGGGTAACCTATTTTTTTTATCGTTGATTTTTATAAATTAAAAAGATAAAAATAGTTTTTACATACCACTAAAAGTGATGCCAGATGTTCCAAATAATGACTAAATATGAGCCATGCGCATAACGTGATGAATTTTCATTACTTACCAAGCAAAAGCTACAAGACTGTTTTCCCCGAAATTTACAAGTTCCTTTGCATTATGACTTAGACACCCAATTAGGATTTCTAAAAAAAATCTTTATTTATCTTATCGTGCATTGAATTTTTCTGTGAGTAAGAATAAGGAGAAAAATTTACTAGTTAAAATGTTCAATTGCACTAGAAATGTAGCGAATAAATACCGCAGTTTATAGAAAATATTTGCTACATTAGACGATGACCAGTTCTACTCACCGGAACGACCTGGAACACATGCCATCACAGTTCCTGCCAAGGGCTATCAAATCATTTTTGATAACCTTATATAAAAATTTTTCTACCATCTTTCCAAATTCAAACATAGAAATGGAGAGGAATGTATTTCTCAATTACTGCAGTAGATGATATTATTGTTTCCCTCGATTTTCATTACTCTCTATGAATAAAACGATAAATAATTTATGGGTTTGAAGGAACACAAAATTCGCACTGGATTTTATCCTTGAACAAATGTAATTTCAAAGCACTTCATACATTCGAGATATTTGAACTAGAGGAACAGCTTAAAGGATTTAGATAACGGTAGTTTTTTACTATTTATCTATTTACAATCGAAGACGATAGAGATGAGAATTATATCTCATTGAAATTTCCACTAGTCCTAAAAGGGTGTTTCAATAAAAATATTGACACCTCCTCGAACATATCGGAGTACGATAAATTTATCGTGTAATAAAGCTGTACCATAATTTATGCAAGAAAAGTATCTGCACAAATGTCTTTATAATTATTTTACACAGTTAATAGTGATGCATCTAAGAAGTTCGCAAAAGGGACAAAAACCAAAATAATTCGGTTTTATGTTGTTGTTTTTTTTAAAAAAAAGAAACACAGTTTTCTAATCCTGCGTGGTACAAAAATGATTTTTATTTTGTTTTTTATTCTTTTCCTAGAATTTTAGTGTTGTATTATATTTATGTATATTTTTTGTCTTTCAGTTACCCAACCAGCTCCAAACTGGAAAGGAAAAGCCGTGGTGAACGGTCATGTACAAGAAATGAAGTTATCGGATTATAGGGGCAGATATTTGGTCATGTTTTTCTATCCACAGGACTTGTAAGTGCAAATTTTTTGTCAATCGTTTTAAAAGGAAATAGGATCTATATTGTCTCACTAGCAGGCTTCGGCCGCTTTGTTTAGCGTCTTAGGGGCATGGCTATTCCGTGCTACTGTCTTTTATTAGTACCAAGTGTAAGATAAAAACCTCAAAACTGCTAATTAATCATCGAATTTATCAATTAATCGACATGAAACCTATCTTGTGTCTTTCTTCGTTATACCCACAATCATTTGGTTCCGCTTAATAAGCTTTTTTTCAGTCACCGTGTACATACAAAAACACGAATTGTTTTTATATAATAGTAAGATTGAAGGTACGGCATTTGGTTCCATGTATCGGATCTACATCTACATACGTATGTAGAACCCGGTGATGTGACAATGCAAGTTGCATTTCAGTCCCCTTCGCAAGTGAGACCAGCCCCCTAAAATGTCATTTTAGAGGTTTTGCCTTTCATGGGGAATATATATTGATTCACTCGACTTTCTTTTTATACTGGAATGATAAAAAAAAAAAAAAAAAAGNTGAAAAAAAAAAAAAAAAAACCACGCAATTATTGACAAAAACTGTGAAAGGAAAAAGTTTCCGCTGAAAATTTTAAAATGCGGATCCATTTTTTTTTCTTCTTTCTTTCAGAAGATCCATTTGTTAAAAAAATCAGGTTTCCAAGGAAATATACATTGCCTTGCTCTCAGTACAAAGAGATTATCCTGCTGTTGAAGTTTTATTTAGATTGTGAATAAATTCTTTTTGTGTTCACAGCTCAACTGTTTGCTCCACTGAAGTTATTGCTTTGGGAGAGGTGATCAGCGCATTTCGCGTTATAAATTGTGAGGTGATTGCTTGTTCTGTTGATTCCCATTTGGCGCATCTTGCATGGACAAAAACATTAAGTTCTCGAAACGAAGCTCGTATCATTCCTCTCCTGTCTGACTCCTCACACTCTATCAGTAAAGCATATGGGTGTTATTTAGCTTCAGCAGGACATGCGTTGAGGTGAGTCAAACAAAAAATATATGTGTTTGTGGTCTGTGTTATTGTGGATGAATTTAGAAGATGCAGATGTTATTTTACTGGCTTAAAAAATCTAATATATTTGGCTGACGGTTACGAAAAGTTTCCCCACACATATGTACCTAATTCCGTCAAAGTTGCTCAACTCCCAAGTGGCATAAATATGGCAGACAAACTTGTTTTTGTAATTAAATTTTTGGATTTTATGTACTTTGATTTTTCGATTCTATGTACGTGATCGATTCCAAAGATTCATTATTGAAAATAATAAACGAACAAGGGTAAACAATTGATTGAGATACACTCAAGATACAATTGTAGTAAGATCGGACCTAAATATAGAAAATTGCCCTTCTCCAGCAATCAATCTTCTGAGAAGACATAGTTTTCAGTTCATCTGGCATTTAAATCACTGTTTATCTATAATAATATCTCCCAATTTGCGTTCTGATATCTGATTTTTTTTGTTTTTCAGGGCTTATTATATTATTGACAAGAAAGGAATCCTGCGAGCTATGCATATCAATGATATTCAAGTTGGCAGAAATTTGAAAGAAATTTTAAGAATGGTGGAAGCTTTCCAACTAGTGGATAGCACGGATACTCAGTGTCCTGTGAATTGGACCACAGGACAACCCAGCGTGAAAGTTATTTTGTAAATTTAATTTATTTATTCAAAATACGATGTACTATTAGAAAGTTTTGTGGACTGTACTCGCTACACCGTAATAGTTATAGAAGTTAACGAAAGAAAAAACTGATGAAACATACCGTAACATGTATAGGCACTTTTAACGGCCGTGACGAGTTCAGTCCGTGAACTGTCTGAAAGGACCTCGTATGATGTGTGTATTTTAATATTTAAAAACAACCGTACGTACCTTTTCAGTAGAACAATTTACACTTATATATATTTATTTATAAGCAGGGACTTATATTTCCGCCGGAACTTGTTTGCCTCCCTTTTATCAATTTTTTCATTGGAAAAATGGGGGGGGATGACATGCATTTACCGGCTTGAAATTGGGTTTTATTTACTATTTGTTCCGGAATTAGAACAAAGAATCTGGGAATCCGAATAGAAGGACAAAACTGTAGAAGTTATTAGGTGTCTTCAGTGTTTAGGCATAGGGTGTCACATGGGACACAAACGTTTTTGGAATGGCTAGTACACAGTTGTAAGTAATGGGAAAGAGATGGAGCAGTGGACCAAGACCAATTATTCATAGAACCGGGTTTTCACAATTAAATCATTTTAAGAAACAAAAAAGTTCTCCTGTCGATATCATTAAAAGAAATTCACATGTGTGTATGTCTAGTGGTCCAGTCTGAGGAGGTTACAGCACGCTGTGTTCGCGTACGATACATCTGTTTTAAACTTTTAAAGGCTAATTTTTGATCGCCCAAAAATTACCTTTTAAACTCAGTTATGACCCTGTTCTAAGACGCAATACCATCTGCGAAAGGTTCTTGGTGTCAGACCAACAGGAAATGTGAAATTCCACAATTGCAAAAACTTACGCCTTGGGAAATAATTGACGTAAGGGGGCATAACCTTTCATAAAAAATTGCGTTTTATAAATATAGATAAAAAATTAAATAATGTATGTAAATAGACAAATGTAATTTTTTTTTCTTTTTTTTCAATATAATTTTTGTATATTTTATTTTAATAGTTTTGAAAAAAAAAAAAATTCTACCTATGACGGGAAACTATTCATAACGTTTGTTTGAAAGACCACATTGGTGTAACTAACGAAAAATAAAACAAGGTGTTGAATTAAATGAATCTGCGAGTGAAATTTTACCTTTTGTACAATCGATATCAGTTCATTAAATATTTCTAAGAAGACGAGAAAACGAATATTTTTTTCCGAAATACCGAACGTAGGGAATACTTTTCCGTTGTTCTTTCTTGGTACTTTTGTGTACATGACCACAAATTTTTGGAGTCTCCTTTTAATAGCGATGTTTGGAGAGAGAAAAATTTAAATCTTCGAATAACATGTTAATTTAAGTGTTAAAAATATTAACTTTTAAGTAAATAAAAACAAAACACCAAAAACACTATTTATAATTATTTATAGTCAACTTCCATCTTTAGACTCGACTAGACTGATGATGAATCTAATGATTCGGAACTAGTTTCTTTATAAATAATTATTTATAGTGTTTTTGGTGTTTTGTTTTAATTTATTTAAAAGTTAAGAGAGAAAAATCCACAAAAAATTAAGAAATAATAAATTATCTCGATTACCTTCTACTCAAATCTACTGTAACTAGTAACCTGAAATTTTCAGAGGTAATAACGGATAGAAAATCCATTGATTTAAGGGACAGAAATTTATTTTAAAATACTTTTTTAATCAAAGTAAAGATTCTGTCCATCCGCTTTTTTTCCTATCTTCGTAGGCAAATTAACTAAAGAACAATTTGACAAAATGAAACTCCAGATTTTGCGAATCAGAGAAATGTGGTCTAAGTAAATTTGATCATAAAATAATTTTGATGAAATTTTGGGTTGGGATACCACATTGTTTTTATTTAGATTATTTTAGTTAATATAATTTTCTAAGAATAAATAAAATGTATTTTTCAATAATAAATGTCGATTTTTTATTTATTTTTATACTCGTCCCTGAAATATTCTAAAGGGCAACCGTGGTATATGTCACCATAACAATGTGTACGCTTCCTATTCATGGCAATAATCAATCGTTTCGAAGGCTGTTTATTTGAGGTACAATGATTCGTTCCAAGCCATACTTCGGACCGAGAAACGTTCTTTGAACTGGTTTAAACGAAGTTCGAAAGTCTTTTCTCCCCATGGTAGTCTGTAAACTACCACGATTTGGTAGGGTATAAACTACCATGGAAAAATGTGATATGAAAATATTTTCCAATTTCCATTACTTTTTTGGATTTACACAAAGTAGTTTATAAACTTCCAAAAATATCTCGAGAACGGTAATAGATAGCTGAATTCTGATGGCAGATTTGAATTTCTGAAGTCTACCCGTAGATCAATCATTTGGACAAAGGAATCATATCTTGGAAATCAAAGTGCTGTTTGGGGCATTTTCAGTTGACAAACATTAATATAATTCCTCAGGAATTAACCCCGCCCTTTGAATGAACTTTTCTCTCTCTTTTCTTTCTTTCTCCTTTTTTCTCATTCTTTCTAATCTCTTCTTTCTATGTCTTGAGCTCATGTTTGAAGTTAATTCAATAAAGTGTATTAAAAAAATATATATTGTTGTAGACTTAGGGTTCAAGGATTAAGTAGTCGTGGATTAAAAACGCGTTAACTAACTTTAAAAAAACAATTTATTAAAGACAGAAATTACAAATATAAAAAAAACGTAACACAAAAATTCGTATACTGTCACCTCGCAAATACCGTCTTTAAAACACTCGAAAATACACACGAATTAATCACTTGTAAAACTCGACTTATCGATCTCGCTTCCAAAACTAGACTGACTTATCACTTCTAAAACTCGGGTAAGACTGACTCAGTTCCTACTAGGGCTTCCAATCCCGCAAATGCGTTTTGTGCGGGATTTGCAAACTGCGGGATCCGCAAGCTCCAATCCCGCAACAACAGTTTTTTTTAAAAAAAAATACATGATCTTAGGTAAAAAAAGATGAAGTGAAAATCGGTATTTTATCATTTTTATTTTCCTTATCCTATAAAAAGGAACGTATTGTAATGGGCTGAAATTTTCGATGTCGAGTTTTCAATGCCAATCACGTTTTGGGGTCCCCAGAGGAAAATGTCCACAGTTTCAGCCATTGGTCCGTGGGTGTGCCTGTCTGTGAACAAAATATCTCAAGAACGGCAAGTACTAGAGACTTGAAATTTGGTATGTATCTCAGTTTATGCCATGAACGGCAAAATAAGCTTTTGTGGAAATCGAATATACCGTTGGCGGTTTTATGCCGCTTTTCAGTGTTTTTCGCATATCCTGCTTAAAATAAGAACGGTAATAGCTAGAACTTTAAACTTGGTGACTATTCCTATCAATTTCATACAAGAAATTGAAAAATACAAATTAGGTTGAATTGTAGTATATTGTTGGCCGCTAATTAGAGGTTGAAGGCCACTTTTTGGAGGTTCCGCCTAAAACCAGAATGGAAAGAGCTAGAACTTGAACTTTGGTGCCAATTCATATCAATTTCACATACCAAAATTTATCAAAATCGGTCTTCTTCGTACTTTGAACGG
>CM022879.1:11616327-11718890 GCA_012654025.1 Pachypsylla venusta | reverse complement strand
GAGAGAGAGAGAGAGAGAGAGAGATTGGGTTACATTTTAGCCACCTAAAACAAACAGAAATCAGAAAAATAAAATTTGGACTAAACTTTGTGTTCAAAAAAGGTATTTTTAGGTTAATTAATTAGTGAAAATAGTCAACATCTATGGCACGTTAAATACACAGTTCCCGAAAGATCACTTAAGTTAAGAATTTTTTACAACATCCAGCAAGTTTTTACATAGTGGTTGAAAACGTAGGTTCCTATTCCCGCCAAATTCATGCGGGTTGGGGTTAATATGGGCAGCAGCTGGTTTGTAAGTTTCCAGCGAATAGAGGGTAAACCCCTCAACTTGAAACTCGAATGACCTTGAAAAAAATCAAAAATTAATTTCGGTGGCGGCCCTACATTTCTGCCTTGAGTCCTACTCCATAAAGCCATGCGTTTTATTCCAGCTTAAAAATACCTATATAATTATCTGAACACTCAACTTAAAATGTGACATTTAGATAAAACTCCAGGCAAAAAAAAAATTGATCTCCAAAATGTGGGATTTCTTTTTTAAAAAAAAAAAAATCAGCGAGCCTTTACTTATCTGCTAACGAAAATAAAAATTAATATAAATTAGGTCACGTTTTGATTATTCCTCCCTAAAAAATAATTTCATTCAAACACTTCTGTCTAATGAAGTTTAAAAATTACACTTGACTAAAAAATATTAAAGATGTTAAAGAGCTAACTAGTTTCGTCCTCTTCTGAGAACATCATCGGAGCTAGTCAAAATGAATGTTTTATTTGTTATTAATTTCTCCCCATTTTTGATTATCTTCTCCCTAAACGTTCGGTTTTCACAGTCCCTTTATTTTTTCTTAAAAGAATACTTGGGACTATGATAATTTTCGCTGGTTAGGGCGAAAGGGGATAGGTCAAAAAATGTAATTTTTCTATATGGGTGTCGTTGATTTTCGAAAAAAAAACAGCTTGGAAACCAAGCTCTAACCAAAAGTAGTAGGTACAAATAATTTATGTTTCAATATAACTCAATAAGTGTCATAAGAGGTAAAAAGAAGTCTGTTTCAAAAAAAATTTAGCAACAAAATCGAGGTATTTTTAATATACTCGATCATTCTTATTCTTATATACCTAGTCCTAGTTGTTCATACCATTAGTATTTGATTGCCCCAATTTGGTAAGGTTTTTATATTCTTGGCTTTAAGGTCAAGAGTGTAAAATACATGACCTTTAAATTAAAATGGTAAAAATATTATTTTCAGTTAACCCAGTAGATTTTTTGAAGTTGTATGACAATAACAAAATGCAACAAATAAACAAATTCATTATTCTACATTAGAATAATAAATAATATTTATGTACATAAAATAATCAAACCAAAAGAAGGTTCATCTTAGAATAATACAATAATACATATTGATTGAGTCACTTAAAGCAGACACAATTGAGCTCAAAAACTGTCCATTTGGTATCAAATTCGGAGTTATCGTGGAAAAAATAGACAAACTGCATATCTCAAAGTTAGTGTTGCCTCTTATTCCTCATCTTCATTTAAAAAACAATTTTCTTGTTTTTTCATTAACTAGATGAAAACTAAATAGAGGACAGCACTATAATTAATTAAAAATAAACAAGAATCCTTAATCTCTACTGAAAACCTCTGAAATTATACTAAATATTGGTTAAAAAAGCGAAAAATACCCCACCTCAAAATTTGATACTTTACTTTTCAAATAATCCAAAAATCGAATAAAAAATCCGCAGCACTCTTGACAATTAGCGTTGTTCAGGAAAATAGGTTCCATTCAGAGTATAAACTTTTCGTCATTCTAAGTTAAATATTCGCCATATTGGCGGAGTTCTTTTATACTCGTATTATTTTAAGAAACGCTTTGGTGACATGGTATTGTTAACATACATAGGTACCTAATTTTAAAATTTTGTATGATCGACTTTTGCACAGTCCCACATGAAACAGTCAAGCAGACGAAAATTAAAAAAACAAATGAAAAATCTTCTCTTTTGATATTGTAAAATTTTTGTGATCCAGGTCACCCCTCTTTTGTGCATCATTGTATTGTTCGTAAAATAAATAATAAACCATACATACAAGTCAACAATAACAAAGGATAAATAATTGTAAATTGTATTTAAAATAAATCAAATACTAAGTGCTCCTTGGGGCTTAATTTCTAACCCGCCTTCCCCCTCCCCAGCACCGCAAACTTTTCAAAATAAGCTTTCATATTTTTCTGACTGAGGTGGGAATTTTTCATATTTTGTGAATTTAATATTTTACGTAATATTAAGTATACCTACTTGTACTTGTAAAATAAAACTCTGCCAAACTTAGCACTTGTTTTTTTCTAGTACGGAACTCCTTGTCTAACAGTAACGCCAAACTTTGACGATCAGCTAGATCCAATTAGAATCGGTCAAATTTAAGTGGCAAACGTAATGTATATGGCGACGAATTCCAATATCTTTTTCTTTGGTTTTTAGATTCTATGTCTATGACACGGTGAATACACAAGATCACTGAAGTTAAACAACGTCCAGTGCGGTTACACTTACTGGTTAACCACGTACGTTCTGACCCTCGTGAATCACGTGATGCTGGCTATTCCCGGCCTAACCCAGGCTAGGTGAAGTTGAAGTCAATGTGGGTAGCTAGTTTTAAGATTCTAAATTAGTCGATTTTATAATTTCATTATCTAAAATAATCGGGGGAAGGTAGGGGCGGATCCAGGGTATTTTTTTTTGGGGGGGGGGAGTATTCGCATTAGAAAATAATGTAGTTTTCACCTATTGAAAGAACTTTTGGGGGGGAACTCTCCCCCAGTTCCCCGTGGATCCGCGCCTGGTGAAGGGGTAATCTTCTTTTCTGTCCATTATTTTCATTATTGAAAATAATAAAATTGTTATAATCTGAATCAAAACCAACACTGCTCGTGTAGAAGATGGAAGAGAGTAGCTGGTGTGTAATTTTACAGCTAAATTTGAATTTTTGTTGACTTCGAAAAAAGCAACATGATTCTCTCGCGGTTGCTAAACTATTTTTGAAGTTGAACAAAAACTCATTTTTTGTGATATTAATGAAATTAGATGACTTCTCAGCATACAGAATATCGTATTGCTGTCAAACAAGGGATAATATATGATGGGGTTTTGATTTTCTTAAAACGTCTTTTTGGTAAGTACATCCTTTCGTTTAAAATCCTCGTTGTTCTTTCAAAACGGGCCTTTCTGTTTGTCTCAAATAATATTATCTAAGACTTATCACACTTTCATAACAGGTTGGACAGTTTCATCTGATTTTCCATGAAATTCCCCATACTTTTCATCACATGATGTGGTTATCTATATATTTTTTTTGATATTAAAAGAAATAGAGGTTTTTCTGGGACAGATCATGAAAGTAGTCAATGTACTATAAGCACTCTCAAAAGAAATACGAGGCTTGCTGAATAAGTACCAACTCAAGTTGGAGGACAGGTAGCGTTGTTGAGGAAAGTTCCAATTACCAACTTATTTAGTTAAGTCCTACAATCAATCAGTCCAAACTGATTGATTATAGAGTTTTCATTTAACCGTGATATAGCGTTCAGGTGTATTTTCATAGGTATAGCGTTGAAAAAGAGCCGTATTTATCATTGATTGCATAGTTACGGTAAATTTTAGGAGCCTTACTCAAGCTCATTTTGAAAGTCGTATATTCTGTATATACAGTATATTCTGTATATGCTACTTGTTTCCGCCTCACTTATTCATTTGATTTTCTGCGCCTTCAATTGTCAGCGCCCCCATTTTCCTGCGCTCTGTTCGACGGAACGCCTCAAACTACGCTAGAGTCGGCACTGGGATTGAAAATCGGGTTCGGTTTTAGAGGCATACCGGATTGATATGGGGTGAGAATAGAGAGCTACCCCGATATAATATAACCACAGTACTCTCTACCGGATCTTATGGAATGGTGAGGAAGCTATATTGACCTAATACTCTAAAGCTAAACGTTACTAGTAGTATGATTTTCTAACAATTAAACATCTCTGGCCGCAAACCCCGTCCTGGCTATCGGCTTTGGGGTTAATGTAAATACGTTGGTTATATGTTCTACCTATCGGTATCAATGGATAAAACGTAATCAAATTGACAAGATTCATAATTATGAAAAGAATGGACGATACAAGTCGTACAATATTCCGTTCAATTTATTTTTACAAAGGCTCCTGAACTTCTGTTTTTTTTTTCATTGGAATTAATTATTTATTTATTTTATTATGTTTGCATGTT
Organism: Pachypsylla venusta; assembly: GCA_012654025.1. NCBI lineage: Eukaryota > Metazoa > Arthropoda > Insecta > Hemiptera > Aphalaridae > Pachypsylla > Pachypsylla venusta. The sequence continues at coordinate 11,714,607 of CM022879.1, read as the reverse complement.
GAAAAGTTCTCTCGTGATTCTCAATAGGTGCAACTGCAACTTCATTAGAACTGCAAGTTTTATGTTATCTGATTAATGCAACTTACATTTAATTACGAGAAATACAGTCTGTACCATTTATTGGGAGCCATATCAACATATGCTATCATTGCTATCTAAGAAGACTAGGTTTGCCCAGTAAATAATGACGTCCCGAGAAGCTTCTTGGGTTAACATAAACTTTTCAATTTTATGGTGCGTTTTGCTCGGGATGAATGTAACGATTAATGGTGCAACGAATATTGTTGCTTGCTATTTTGCTTGGAACGTTCTTGACAGAGCGTCGTACCAAATTGAAGTATAGCGTATTTGTTGTCTAAAATGAGTTTATATGAACATAAATGAAAAATACTTGAGTACCTATTTCTTCAGGAGATGAACGAAAACGAACTGGTCTACCAGTAACCAATTGTTTGGGATTAAAAGAGGTACAATACGAATTATATTTGTGTTACGGAATGAAGAAGAACTATATCAAAAATTGATAAGAATCTGCGCCAAGACAACTAGAAGTTCTCCGAATATTTTCATCTTTCTGTGGAGCAGTTTGATAGGTGTTGTGATTATTTCACAACAAATAAACGTTTACGACCAACGATTATGCTATTTGCCTCTTTCAAGCTATACCATCATCGTTAACAAGGATTCGTTCTAAGCAAAAAGGTCTCAATCTTTAAAGATTTTTCTCGGAAAGCATCGTTACAGTCATCCCGAGCAAAACGCACCATGTGAACTCTAAAAATTAAAATATGAATAAAAGTGACAAGCTAGGATATGATTTATAAATGTTATGAATGTACAGTCAGGGCCGGATTAACAATAGTAGCACTTGTAGCACGTGCTACGGGCCCCGCGCTTTGACAACTTACACTAGATATTTCAACATTTCTGGGTTGACAATTGAAAAAAAAAAAACATATCAGCATTTTGACGAGGCCCCCAACTCTTCAAAGTAGATATGTAGTAAAACCTAATTTATTCTATTTTTGGAGTGTTTTGCGTTGAATAATAAATAATTAGATAATCAATTTTTTTACTGGCTCCAAAAAGTAGACTACCTAGACGGCGTCGGTGTGGGTGGAGGGGGCCCCGCTATGTAAAAGTGTTACGGGCCCCGCGGAAAGTTAATCCGGACCTGAATGTACTCACAGGTAAAAGTTCAGGAAATTAAAAACGAAGCACTTGTGATGTCAGGCGTGAATTTGATGAATTTAGGACGGCAGAGTATGATACCTTGTCTGTTTAGTGTCAGCGCCACTAAATATATTAATAAGGAGCTAGAGGGAAAAACCATCCAATAGCATTGCTATTGTCCAGAATGGACCTGATTCGGAATGTCGGTCATTTTTTTGTATCAATGTTTTGTTTACATTTGAGTTTCAATTTAATGCTGAACCGAAAGTGATAAGAACATATAACACTTATGGTGGATGGAGTTCCATTATCCTACATTTGGATCTGACGCTCGTAGTCGTTTCCAAAGGACGACCTTGTAAAGTGTGCATTATGTAGTTGCTTGAAGACCACTACTAAGAGCGTTGTAAACAACAACAACAATAAATGTTCCTGTTGATGTCAGTATGTTGACACAATTTTCTAAAATCCGTTTGAATTCCAATTTACTTCTCAAACACACTATAGCCATGATGAAAAATAAAATAAACTTTTAAATAAAATAAAAAAAAAAAAAATCTAAATCCAAAGTTAATTTTCATATTTAAATTTATAAAAGAAGCTAACAAACATACATAATATTCACAATTCTATTGGTTAAATAGAGGCGAGGTTTCAAACTAAAATACTTCAATTTGATTGGATACTGAAAAACACTTAGTTTTTTTATGGCTGACGTTAAAATCTTATCAAGACACAAATACCTAACCCATCAATGTTAGAGTGAGAGGAAGAGGAAAGCGAGAGAGAGAGAGAAAACAAAGGGATGGTGAACAAGAAAATCACACGCGTTATCAAAGTGATTTTTGAACGATTTTGAAAGTACCTACCACTATCTGATGTTCAAAATAAATAAAATTTAATTTATTGTGCAAATATTATCGTTACACATACCTATGTTCTTTTTTTATTATCTATCTTTTAATAAATTTATAATAAATCAAATCGGCAAATAAATAATTTACAGAATATTTTAATATTTTTATTTTCTCGTTGTAATCAATTTTTTAGATGAATTACTAATTTCATAATTTTTTTTTTTTTTTTTTTTTTTTTTTTTTTTTTTTTTTTTNTTTAAATTGTTTTATCTGTGTTATTGTTGTTGTTTTGTAATTGATTAAACAGAAAACATATTGAATCTAAATTATTAATTATTTTTTCATGGAAATAGGTACATTTTAATATTTTTACATGTAAAATTTAGAATTTCATTTTTAATTTTATTTTATTTTTCATGATCATTTGGGTTATTAATTGTTTATTACATTACTATTAATTCAAAACTCCAACTGTTGACTAATTATGTTATTAGGTGATTTTTAAAAACTTAAATAAATTTGTAGATATTTTTCTTTGTACATAAATATTCGGGACTTTACTAATAAATTAAATATAAAATCTGTGATGTTTGATGAACAGCTTTTAATGTATTGTATAATGTTTTCTCTAATTCTTTTTAAATAAAATATTATTCTTTGTCTATGATTAATTCTTTATTCATCTTAAGAGGGGCGAGATTCATAATAGAATAAATAATTATTTTTGTGTTGAAACATTTATAACAAATCATACCGAATGGAAATCATGCATCGACAATTTTATCACTCCACCACACCATCGAACACTCAATTTCATCATCCACCGTCCGGTTGGTACAGTAATCCATATCACTACCATCATCAACATCAATCATCACCATCGTCTTTCCTAAGTTGTATGCATGAAACAAATACAACACCATCAGATCAACATCAAACGCCTTGGTCTCACTCTCACCATCCTATGTTTCAAAATACTGATTGGTTTCCTGACGCACAAACAGGAGGTTTTCAAAATAGTGATAATATAAAAGAAGAAAATGTTCTCTCTTCAACACCAAATACAATTTCAGGGAGTGAAATATCGGCAAGCCCGGGACCACCTTCCCTGAATAATCATGACCAGTTTAATTCAAATACTCCTAGAAGTCCTTATGAATGGATGAGAAAATCTTCATACCAACCTCAGCCTGGTAAGTCAATTTTGAGCATGTCAGATTTTTTTACTAGAAGTTGTTCGAACTGTATGGATGACCTAATAATTGAGTGTCCTCACTCAAATAATGGGCCACCATTTGGCTTCGGGAGGCCAATCGGTAACAAGGCCTTCGAGAATTTTCTTTGAACAAACAGACTTAAAGTAAAAATTGGTTAAAACTGGATTGTGGAATTAAGAGTCTTTTAAATCAACTACCAATCTTTATCGTTCGCTCCTTGAATTCGCAGTATGAAGATCGGTCTTGAATTGCCCAATCTATCTATCTATAATAAAACTCAATGTAACGATAAGTATATGTATGTGTGTATGTATCACTAATTGTTTAGCCAAAACGGTTAGAGATATCGAATAATTGATGAGAATGGACCCCCCCTCCGAAACCATAGGCCTAAACTCCAGAAAAAATATCAGAATTAAAAAATGTCAAACCGTTATCGAGTTACGGCCGATTTTTTGATTTTTGACCGAATTTAGCCGATCATGGTCCGATATCTTAAATTTTGTCGCAACAACATATCAACATTATCAACTCAAGGCGAGAAAGTTTTAGGTGGACTTTTAAACCTTAATTTGGAACATAGTTCCAACCGTTTTCGAGTTATGGTCGTTTTTTTATTTTTGTAAGGGGAATCATAGAATACTATTAGCTTCCGATTTTTGAAAGGGAAATCATAGAATACTATTATCACGGGAACAGCCATGACTCTAAGGCGCCAAGCAATAGACCGTAGCGAAGCACGGGCGAAACAGCTGGTTCATTATAATAAGAAGGGTAATTTTAGACAATGCAAGAAATTATTCTGTACCTACTGTACAAGTCCACATAGACGTAATTTCCCCTGAACATTTTGGCTGACTGAGAGAGTAACCTCCATTGTGAAATATAGTTAATATCCCACATAGACGTAATTTCCCCTGAACATTTTGGCTGACTGAGAGTGTAACCTCCATTGTGAAATATAGTTAATATCCCACATAGACGTAATTTCCCCTGTACATTTTGGCTGACTGAGAGAGTAACCTCCATTGTGAAATATAGTTAATATCCCACATAGACGTAATTTCCCCTGAACATTTTGGCTGACTGAGAGAGTAACCTCCATTGTGAAATATAGTTAATATCGGAGATATGAACCATTTTCAGTGGTGGGTTGATCTCCTTGATCGAAGTGCCATAAAATCCTTATTGGGATCTGACGATATAAAAAAGGGGGGTTGATCTCTTTGATCGAGGTGCCATGAAATCCTTATTGGGATCTGAAGATATAAAAAAGGCGGGTTGGTCTCTTTGATCGAAGTGCCATGAAATCCTTATTGGGATCTGACGATATAAAAAAAGCGGGTCGATCTCTTTGATCGAAGTGCAATGAAATCCTTATTGGGATCTGACGATATAAAAAAAGCGGTTCGATCTCTTTAATGAAGTGACATGAAATCCTTATTGGGGTCTGACGACATAAAAAAGTTAGAAACTCTTGCCTGAAAGTACATGGGATCCGATTTGCAATTTCACACTATTTAACTATTTATGGATTCTCATGGTTGTTAAACTATTCAAAACATTACTATACGTTCTTTCCTAATTAATGAAACACACCAGGAAGCACCTCAAATCTCTTTTTATTTTGCTTCAAAGTTATGTGAGATGATTCCATAACTTGTAGATATGTAGATAAAACTCATCTTAACTCCAACTCCCATCTCAAAGAGTTTATTGAAAAATCCATCCACTTATGTATGTAAATGCAGCTTTTCAATTGTGAAGATATCATTCAAAAAATAGGTTGTCGCGAGCCAAAGAGTCACACTTATTGCGGCTATTAGCCAAATGCATTTCGAGGAATGATCAGGATCAGTCGTCTGCATTTATCAACAATTTGAACAATCCTAGACACCTGATATTTCAGACGTTATAGGTACCTAATGCAGGTATAATTTTTAATAAACAATACCATTCAGCATCGGCTCTACTTTGTTGAATCTATTGCGAAGGACTAGAAGGGGTTGCTGATTTCAATACTCTGCCTGGTTCTGGAATACATTTTACCTTTGTGTGTCTTCATCTAATTTTACCCTTTTTTACCTAGTGGGTCATAGCCAGGTAGCCTGCGTACCTGCTTTTCTACTTATTGACTAATCATCATTGTTTCTATTGCGTTCTTTGAAACTATTCAGATGTTAACCTGAGTAAGCGCACACTTATCGGATTTTAGTATGAAAAAGCGAGGATGCGGACAAGTGTGTACAGTATCTATTGGGCTTCTTATGTAATTATTTTACATTAAAGCTAATTTTGGATTAACCTATTAGTTCGAGAAGCTGAGAATTTTTGAAACTTTTTTGTACCCAACTTTTTTCGAACCCTTGCCACAATAAGAAATCGTTACATAAAAAGTTTTTCTATGATTTCCGGATAATAATAATAATATGAAGATTGTAAAATTACATAAAAACCCAATAGATCATTAACTATGTTGGTAACCAAAGAAAGAAGGAGAAAACTGGATTCGGCTAAACCTTATACACCAGTGTACTGAAGTTAAGCAACGTCTAGCGAGGTATTAATTAGTGGATGGCCACGTAGTTTCGAGCCCTCGTGAAGTTGGCTATTCCCGACCCATTTGTTGGTTTATTGTTTCTAAGTTTCACGCGTTTGGTGACTAAAGCCCCCGTCTCGAATGTTAGATGTTAGAGACGTTAATCCCCCCCCCCCCCCGTTGNCCCTCCCAAGAAACAAAAAGTGATAATAGGAAAGATCTAATATTGTATTTTTACCTCCCTTTTACTTCTGTGTTTGTCTTTTTGTTTCTCGATAGCTCTCGAACGACTTATCTGAATTTGTTGAAATTTGGTATGTTTAATTATTATATTCCTTAGGTTCATAGATTTCGTGACGAGTCTCTGGGCTCTATGTGGCCACCCGGGGTCTCATAGTGGTCTATTATTTGAGTGAGGTCCACAATTCACAGAACGGCCAGGAAAAGGTATTTTCTTGCTTCCTTGTTTGTTATTTGATTCCTTGAAAGATGATTCCGGACTTTTTTATTTACACAAAAGAATGCGCCTAGCGTCTGCCCAAAAGGAATTCAAAACAAAGTAATCATCTCAAGTATTGTATGTGGACTTAGTCCTTTTATACATTCAGTGATTGAAACTATGTGACGGGCGACATGTGTTCCTTGTTAATGACAGTATCGTGTGAGAAATAATATTTGCCAAAACCAGTTGTGGCATTTAAGCCTTTGTTAACAATTTTTAAGGAAAAATATTTATAAAAAACGTAGTTTGGCGTTCTACCTGCGGTTTCTCCTAGACATCGTTCTAGTTAAAACAAAGGCATTGGTGATTATGAAGGGTGCCTTCAAACATATTCAAAGCCTTTTTAAAAACAATGAGACGGGGGAAAAATAGATATTTTTTTTGTTTTGTTTATTCAGAAATCCTTTTAGCACTTGTTGACTGCAAATTCATGTTACCTCCAAGAAAGTAAGTATCGTTAGAGTGGTCGTCTTTTGGAAGCGACTATGAGCGAATGCGAGCTAAAAAGCCAACTCCAGGAGGATTTGGTGATCTTAACTTTCAGTCGCTTGCAGTAGCGTGAGCTTGTATTCGCTTCTAAAGGACGACCGGGGTTATAGGGGATTGCACACATTCAGTTTAAATGGCTGTATTTATGAGTAACTTATCTTCCTGAGGACAAATCTATAATTATGGTTTTAGCAACAAAATGGGTAACTTAGCTTCCTGAGGACAATTCTATAATTATGGTTTTAGCAACAAGTTGTAGTATATTTATGGGTAACTTGGCTTCCTGAGGACAAATCTATAATTATGGTTTTAGCAACAAGTTGTAGTATATTTATGGGCAACTTAGCTTCCTGAGGACAAATTTATAATTATGGCTTTAGCAACAAGTTGTAGTATATTAATGGGTAACTTAGCTTCCTGAGGACAAATCTATAATTATGTTTTTACCAACAAGTTGTAGTATATTTATGGGCAACTTAACTTCCTGAGGACAAATCTATAATTATGGCTTTAGCAACACGTTGTAGTATATTTACGAGTAACTTAGCTTCCTGAGGACAAATCTATAATTATGGTTTTAGTAACAAGTTGTAGTATATTTACGAGTAACGTAGCTTCCTGAGGACAAATCTATAATTATGGTTTTAGCAACAAGTTGTAGTATATTTATGGGTAATTTAGCTTCCTGAGGACAAATCTATAACTATTATGGTTTTAGCAACAAGTTGTAGTAATATGAGTTTACTATTATAAGAAAGATATCTGAATGATTGTAAAAATACCTTGCAATGTTTTGGCGCCCATTAATAATTGTGACATATGATCTGAAAAGAAATATAAATATTGTTGAATATTCGTCGCTCTTTTGTTACTCTGACGTTTGACTCGTGCACGTTTGCATTATTTGCTATTTTTATTTGTGTTATAATGGCTTAGTGCTGAATATACAAAAAATCGCTCTGCAATAAATCGTATTGGAAAACTTGAACAGTGCCAAAAATAGGATTTTTATATTTCGTTTCGTTCAACCACGACCTCTGAGAATTAGGATGACTTAATAAGACAATCGAACATATTACTGAACTTTTGAAAATTATATGTCTGAGAGGAACTGAAAAAGGCCTCGAAAGTACTTGGTTCAAAAGATCCGAAGGGGATTTTAATAACTACCTATTGTGCAACAGGAATAAAACTTGAGTTATGAAAAGATTCCCAACTCAATAGTTACATCTATTATGGACACCCCTATAAATACATGGTCCAATTTGACCTGGCATGAAGGAACGTTACGTGTTACGTGCCTACAGCCTAAATTAAAAGATATCATAAAATGGGAAGCACAAGGTTTATTTTCTACGAGATTTGGTTCGAGTAGTTTCATTATTGTCGAAAGTACCCACCTCTCAAAAGACAACAAACAGATTGAAAGCCTTTTTTTGTTCGGATTATTTCCCCTTCTTAAGTTTAGTTTTTCCAATTCTCCAGAGAGTCAGCTTTTATAAACTGTTTTTCTTCTTCACCATTGCACCATTTGTTTCCACATACGCTTTCTTTCCTATTGTGGTAAATTTTCTTTTAAATTCCATTTGAAATACCTATCGGCAAAGAGATCTAAATTCTCATAGTGTGCCTTATTGTGGTATCAAGGGCAAGCAGACAGTACGTCAAAAAGCACACTCAGGGACGTAACCAAAAATTTTTTTCGGGGGGGTGGGGGCGAAGCATTGACAGCCAAGCAAGGAATGACGACACCTGAAAATGATTATCATGGAAGATGATGGTGTTTTTGTTGTTGTTGATGATGAATGTTGGTGTTTTTGTTCTTGATGCTTTTTTTTTTTTTTAATATTATTATAGGTGTTATTAAAGTAGAGTAATTTATTTTTTTTAAAAAAATATGGAAATTTCGGGGGAGTCTGGACCCCATGTCCCCCCATGGGTACGGCCTAAATGTCATTAAAAAGCTTGTTAGAAATGAGTGCAAATGAGTTTGGAATAACATTAGACCTGGGGCTTAACGGAGAAAACAAGAAGCCATTCAATATGTTTTTCTAAGAATAGTCTGAGTAAAGAATAAATTGGGCTCACAAATAGGCAATGACGAATTTCTTTTTGTTTTAGCTCTTGTGAAATTCGGCGTTTAGTATCTAAGTTTCCGTTTTTACCGAATAGCCGTTTAAATATTATTATTCGGTCAGAAGTAGAAGAAGAAAAACGCTATGCCTTGCTGAAACTAACTAATCCATACATGTCTTTGTTTTAATTTTTAGCGAGTTATGGTTAAGTTGTATTTATACGGCCATGTCTCGATAATATGAACATTAATACATGTTTTATATGATTAGGCTACGTTTTTCATAGACGTATAGATGAACATAATAAAATTGAAAACTGGTTTTCAGGCGTCTCCACTAATAAATAAATAATTAAATCTTAATAATATTTCAACGACTTGTAGTTTGTAAGATCAATTTATATTAAATAATAAATATTTCTATTAAACCCCATACCAAAAGAAAAGATCTTCAGATTCCAATAAATCAATATTGATTTATTGACTTGTCAGTATGCACGTGGCATCTTTTGTAAACAAATAATATTAGTAACCAATACATTGGGCTCCCTGCTGATAAGGATATGTCAAAATGTCACCTAAATACAATTACACCTTTTTCAATAGATGTGTTAGATATAACAAATGGCCACTACAGACTTTTTGGATATTTACAATTAAACGTCTCGTGCAGTACTCACCATTTCACCGTTGGAGGCCAATTTTCTGAACTGATTTTATGCAAGAATAGTACCTACCTTTCTAATTTGTACCAAATCAGACCATATTCAAGATATACTTGTATTAAGAAAACCCCGCTTGTGCATAGGTGGACGAAACTAGAGACTAATTGAATTTTTTTAAAAAAAATAATGGAAGACTTGCTCAATTTTATCAAAATAGACTGTATTTATCAAAATAGACTGTATAGTGCGTTCCGTCAATAACGAGAAATCGATCAAAAACAGAGGCGGAACCAAATTTGTCCGTCTAAAACGCATTTTACAATTGAATAAAATTAATTTTCAGCGGCCAAACAAAACGGTAATTCGGAAACAAAATAAGATTTTGGGCAGTTCAATGAACAGGTCGTATTTCTATTTAGGTGTTGAATGTGTTGAAACAAGTCGTTCGGACCGACTTACCAAATATTCAATTTTAACATTATTTTGATTGGTTATACAAAAGCTCAAAAGCAGAATTACCACTTTCGACATTATCATCGAAACACGTTGAATTCACCAGTTTCTTTAAGATCACTGAAGTTAATTTACGTCCAGTGAGGTATTATTTGCTGGGTAATCACGTAGGTTCGCACCCTTTTGATGCCCGACCCGGGTCGGGTGAGGTTGATTTGGGTAGCTGTTTTGTAAGTTTCAAGCTAATGGAAGGTAAAAAAAACACATAATGANGCATCAGTAGAAATTTCAAATGTTCAACATCCAAGCTGGGCTTGCAGTTACTGAACTCCCTATACTTAACTCTACTCATGCATTAATGATGTTTTGCGTATAAATCATGATGCATCAGTAGAAATTTCAAATGTTCAACATCCAAGCTGGGCTTGCAGATTTTAAATTAGCGAGACTCAAATAAAGTTGTTAAGGATATAGTGATCATTAAATTCTTCTTTTATTGTCTTCAGATGGTATAAAAACAAAATCTATAGAAGCTCTTGTCTCCCAGAAAACAATTAAACTGGCGTTAAAAGTTAAAATAATTCAATTTAATGTTTTTCTTGTTGTTTTGTTTTTTACATCTTCATTCTTTTATAGAATCTAGAGATTCTAGAGGTATGTTTAGGTCCCCTGCACACTGAAAGTATCTTTATCAGCAGTCTAAATCATGCCGAATCTGTGATTGTCGTTGTAGCAACAGGTCGACGTCATCATCATAGTTTATAGAATCGAGATGTATGTTTAGGCCCCCTGCACACTGAAAGTATCTTTATTAGCAGTCTAAATCAAGTCGAATCTGTGATTGTAGCAACAGGTCAACGTCATCATCAGTAGTAACCAAACCCACTGCTACATCCTTTGCTTTGTCCTATAGGTTAATAAGGTTGGGTTTTCTGGGAAATTGAAAATGTGGCCATGACACACCTCATTTGTCTTCTGTATTCAGGTGGATTCTACTAACATAGGAGTTTAGTAGAGCAGACCTTCTTCTTCTTTCACTTTACCCCTTTCCAACTCTATTTGGAGTTGGCGTTGCTTTCCTTAATTCTACCATGCCACAACCTTTTGTTCGGTGACTACACGCACTAGCTCTTACTCTTACCTGGCACGACAAACCAAGCTTGCTTCTCACAGTATCAATTATTGGAACTGCATCGAAAGCTTTTTGCTGATGATCTCTCATAATTGGTTTGAAGCAGATTTTTTTAAAGCCTGGATGCCCTTCTAACACCAAACCTTCTGTATTTCCAAGGGCTTAGGACAGTCACCTAATGAAGCTGGTTTGCTCCTTTCGGTGGCTACATTAGTTTAGTAGAGTAGACCATTCTGAACGAATTTGTGACTCTTTTATTTCTGTAAAATAATACAGAAAGTAAATCTGCAATTATGTTACTAGCTGTTTTTCCGTGCTTCGCTATGGTCTCTCAGGCTTGGCCGTAGTATTCTATGATTTTCCTTACAAAAAAAGGGGAAATCGGCAGTAATTTTAAAACAGTTGGACAGTTTTTTGCAAACTATGTCGTAAATTAAGGTTTAAAAGTCCACCTTAAACTTTCTCGCTTTGAGTTGGTCGCAACAAAATTCAAGATATCGGACCGTGAGTAGCTTAATTTGGTCAAAATTCGAAAAATCAGCCATAACTCGAAAAGGCTTCGACATTTTATAATTCTGATATTTCTTCCGAGGTTCCACGCCATGGTTTTGAGGGGTCCATTCTTATCAATTTTTCGATATCTCTTACTGTTTTGGCTAAACAATTAGTGAAACATATACATACAAATAAATGTACATCTATCGTTGCATTCTTCATTATTGTAGATAACGTAATTCTATAGTGATTGACATGGTTCTGGGGGTCCATGCCAATTAATGCGTGTATGATGAGTATTAATATATATTATTAGTATATATATTAATACTCAAATCCGAATTCGCCGGTTCCGTCATTTTGGAGTTGAGTTTTTTCGCAAGAGGATTCCTCTTTGGACTGACTGGTCTGGCGGGGTCGGTTGTTCTNTATATTTTTAAATTATTTTTCATTTCCGCGGCGGTCTGGACCCCCCCTGACAGAAACAGCAAGATTCGTACTCTTAAGGTTAACACTATTGTGGAGAAACGGATTTATTTACTCTCATTTTATAGGAAATGATTTTTTCTTTATAATTTCCTTTTGATTATTTTCCTCTGGAGTGATTCACTCTATAATTATTTATTAGTAAGTACCTCTAATAACCTCTGAATAAAGGTTTCAAGATTTCCCGTTGTATGATCATTCGGTGTTGCAAACAGTTCTTTCGACTCAACGTTTCTAATTCACCAAATGAAGTGAGGTCTAAGTTTTAACCACACGATTTTGTTTAGAAATTGGGTTGCGTAAATCTGGTATCAAAGCCATATGTTTTCACTAAAATACTGCACTTACATGTAACGCAGGCTATAGTTCATTGCGCGTGGAAAGTCTGTTCCCTAGATTGCCTGGCAAGGCACACGGGACCTGATATTACTTTTAAAAAAGTCTTGGATTTTTTCATCTAGTTAGCTATTGATGGCATTTTGAATTCTGACGGTTTTTTTACCAACTCTAGGAAAGGATACTTATTTAGGTACCTGCACGAGTTTCGTGTCTACACTCAAGGAACATGAATTGTTTTTCAAAGGGTCTTCAATTCTAACTAGTTGCGGCACCTTTGAGACTTCATTTTTTATAGAAAGTCATATCGCTAAAACAAAAGACAATATAATATCCTTTGAAAAAAAATGTTGGGGCATGAAGCATCTTTTCTTTTTGTTTTAATGGGGCGGCATAGGTAATTGAATTGAAGCCGTTCGCGACAGTGAAGTAGGTACTTACTTCTTTTTTTTTAATAAAATTTTCAACTTTTTTTTAGAGGTACCCAACCCATTCAAATAGATTGTAATATTTCATCTTACCTTAATTTTTTTTAAATTTATATTGGTATGACTTAAACCGAATTTTGCCCATTCGCAGGCAGTAGTTTATTCTGCTAATAAAATAAGACAAATTACGGAAACTGAAGAGTTAACCACGAATTCTCTTCCAGCCAAGGGTCGGGTGGAAGAGAATTACTCAGGAATTAATCCAGCCCTTTGAATTAACTTTTTTCTCTCTTCTTTTTCCTCTTCAGTCTATCTTTCTTTATAAATTAACAAAGTTAATTCAATAAAGAGGTAAATAATCCCGTCTTTTTACTAAATATAATCTGACACCCACCTTCCAAAATATCGTCCTTTGATAAATAATTTCGACAATTAACTTTTTTTTCTCTTCTTTTTCCTTTTCAGTCTATCTTTCTCTATAAATTAACAAAGTTAATTCAATAAAGAGTTAAATAATCCCGTCTTTTTACTAAATATAATCTGACACCCACCTTCCAAAATATCGTCCTTTGATAAAAAATTCAACACTTAATGAAGAAATAAGTTGTTGTGTGTGCAACCGCGGCGCTCTAGCCGTAGCTGTTTCATTAAAAATAAGTCCGTTTTTGACTTACCTAGAGTCCGTCCTGTGATCTCATGGCCGTATATTTTTCCAAGTGGCATTTCAGCGCATGTCATGTAACAGCTAACTAAATCTTATCTTGTGCTATCTTTATGTCTGAACATACTTTGCACTATTAAAATAACTATTATAAGACTGCACAATTATAAATATTTTCTAATCTACACTACTTCTCAGTGATTTTTTATGTCTCCACTTAAATGATGATTTCCAAAGACTTTTCCACGTTTAATGACTTTACTAAACTCAATCCCGCGAAGACAAATGACAGGCCCCAGACAAGAGAGGGGGGAAATGGGGGAATCCCCCAGGCCTAGGATTTCCTAAGAGGCCCGGTGAGAAAATTATCATAATGAAATTTCTCTGAATTATAAATAAATCAACTTAAACGTTTCGAAAATTTTTCAAACTTACTAAATTAGAAGTTTAGCGATAGTGGGCTAATATGGGACAACGGCTATTTCAGAATTTTAGTTTATAGTGCGACCCTTCAGCTTGTACAGCAATCATAAATATTGCCATATTTCGTAAACATTAACATCTGATAATCGAATTATTTGTTGCCAAGAAGAAGCGTACACGCCTTTTTACTTCAACTAAGTGAATTGCCCAGATACTTTTACTTTTATTACTACCCATACGGTGCTTTCAGATGAAAGAATAATAGAGGGGCCCGTAATTTTTCCTCCCCGGCCCGTATTTTCTACGTCCCTGACAACAACTGAGTAGCTGTTGTTCATTGCAACGAAACGACACCGACATTAAAAATCACTTAGCCGCCATGATTTTCATTGTAAAGAAGGAATGTACTTTGTACTGAGTAACATGGTCACGATTCTATTATAGGTTCACAAGCCCACCAAAATACATACCATTATCTTATACTGGGTTTTGAACTAGGGGCATGTAATAAAATTTGTGCCGATTTCTAAAGTTTTTACCAACTTGTTAATCGATCACATTTTGAATGGGACAGTGAAATTAAACTGCGGATTGTTTTCTTTTAGGATTATAGGAGGGAATGAATTTATTTTCTATTTTTTTCCTTTGTGGGTACACTTTATTAGCCTTCGTGTATAACTCGCTTGGCGCCTTAGGGACATAGCCTTTCTGAGTGGTTAGTACTCGTATTTTCCGCTTGGACTAGCTATCTCTTTTTTCTCGTTTTGAGTTAATTATATGTTGTGGCATAGCGACAAAATTTTAAGATAACTGGTGGAAAATTGTAAATTTACTCGATGGAATATTTGGTATGTAGATTCCAGTTCCAGACTGGTTGGTCCTCGACCTCGAAGTTTGTTGTTATTGTCACTTACATTGAAGGGTTTCTGTACTAGAAAAAATGTAAAAGCTTGTGGTAAAGTGTATAAGTTCTGATATCTTTCTGTTCCGGTATGTGTGTACGATGTTGTGGGAGGGGGTTCATTCTCTTACTGTTCCACAAATCAGCTTGTGATTTCGGGGTGCACTCAGCTTCGTGTGGACGATTGTGTAGCTACTTAAATGTGATTACCGGCCAATGGCAGCGCTGCTCTTGTGAAAATATTTGATTTGGAGAAGAGTGAGGAGATTATTAGTACGTGGGGCTTTTAGTAATGCTGTGATACCCACAAAAATATGAAAAGGTCATTTGGCCTCACTACAAAGAAACTTTACATTTTCATACACATATATTTTTAAATTATTTTTCACAATCATCTATACTTGTAAAAACGACACCCTCAAATAAATTTCTATAATGTATTCGTACAATCTAAACAAGTTTTTCGCTATATTTTCCCCTATGAAAATTAACTCCTGAGGAATTTCTCTATTTCTTGGAAACGCCCATATATACAAACTACAAACTTCATCCATAAAATCTATTAGCTAAAATACCTTCTATCTTATACCAAAAAATATATCTTTTAAAATCCTTTTTAATGATATTAAATAATATGGATAAGTACGTAACTTGGCAGCCATTAGCCAAGTCTTTCATATCCCCCTTGAATTTATCAATGTGGGGAGGAGCTTAGAACACTCAATGTTCTCATAATACTGTGTAGTGTATGGAGTTAAATTTCTTTCAGAATATGAATACAAAATCTAAAACAAATCTGTTTGAATAATATATAAACAGACTGCAATATTCAATGGGGTGAATCGTGGACCGCACTCTGTAGGCAGTGTCCTAGTTTCAATAGGATGAACCACACGGTTTGCAGGAATAAAAGTCATTCGAATTGCAGGAATAAAAGGACTGATTTGAGGCCAGGTCAAACATTTCGAGTTAAAATAAATCCTTTATATGACTTTAGACCAGGTCTTGAAAATCGGAACCATTCAAGAGCTCGAAAGCGTATTTGAAAAATTAGAAGACCCTCGCTGAGCTTCTTTCAAATAATCATACATATCGGAGATTCATAAACCCTGTCCCCAGTGTAGGCATTGTTCATTAATATATTCAACTATAATATGAATTTTTTTGGGACTACACTATCATTATTGGTTCATTTTTGGGACTACACTATCATTTTTGGGACACCCAATATCGTGAGTGTTGAACGTTGTATTTGTTACCTCGCAAAGAAGAGCGAAATAATAGTAAATATATCTATTAAATTCACAAAGCAAGATTTTTTCAAGCCAGCGTCAATGTACTTTGAATAAACCAGTTCGCCAGTTCCCCTTCGATCACTGAAGTTCAGCAACGTCCAGCGAGGTTGTTCTATTTGGGTGTCCATGTGGGTTCGCGTCCTCGTGATTCTAGCAATTTTTCCGGCCCAAGCCAGTCTGGGCCAGGTCCATTTGGGTAGCTGCTTTGCAAGTTTTCAGCGAATGGAGGGTAAAACCCCCGTCTTAATTGACCATAGATGTTAAAGAGACGTTATGCAAACAAAAAAAAATCAAGGTTTGTAGATTCTTTCTCCAGGCGTATGTGTTGCTTACATCAACAACAACACGGCTTGACATCAATTATTAGCTTTGGATGTCATTACCCGGTATCTGATATCTACAAAAGTGTATCAAGGACAATACAATTGTTTTTATTTAATTATTTTTAATCTCATAAAAATATTGTGGAAGTTATATTCTCAGAGCATCTATATCTGGTAATGTGTCTGAGGTTGTAGGGGTCTCCATTTCCTTGTCACCCTCAGTGCCTTCAAATTGTTCTTGCTCACTGATGTTTTGAAATTCTTTCTTGGCATACGTCAGTTCATCCTCTATATTGTTTATTCTGTTGTCTCTTTCATCAGGATGGTTTATAAAGAAATCGTTTATATTTTTCGTTTCATTTGTTTCCAAGATGTTTTCTTCAAGTTCATGAATAGTTTTCATGTTGACCTTTAATAATTGCTCAATTTTTGTCATTATTGTAGGATTCTTGATCTGCATTTGTGAACAATATTCTTTCATTTTTGAGTTGTAAACTTTCATCTGGGTCATTGTATCGAATATGAGACGTATTGATGGTGTTGGACCATGGCCGGGTCGACAAACCCTTGTTTTAATATTTGTAGGTACACTTAGAGGTATGTCTGTTAGCGGTTTACGAATTTTAAATTCTATTTCTGATTTACCAAAGTTTTCAATGTTTACAAAGAGAGCAAGGTGAAGACAATTGGTTGCTAAACATTTCCAAATTCCTGAAGATTGATAAGGAATTAACAACAATCGTCTGGATCCTGCTTTTGCTCCAATTAGACCTTTGTCCCATTCGCTATTGATTTTTAAAACTAAAGGCATTCCATCTTCAAAGTTGTTGGCAACTTCAATTCCAAATTGATTTTTATTAGTAATCACTTTGGCACTGTAATAGATTTCTATAAAGTCTCCTTCGACAATACCAGACCCGTCAATCAGTTCTGAGGATTGTTTCAAACCGGGAATTTCTTGTACTAACACAGAGTTCATATCTGATGCAATCCATCTGGCTAGTCCAATATGACTCGCAAATACCGTCAAATGACTTTTAGATCTAAACTTTAACATCCATGTAGTGCTATTCTCATCCAAAATAAAGGCCGTGTCTTTTGAGTTGATATTGAACTTAAATTGCTTGGTAATTACACTTTTTTTAACGTATTCAATTGCATCTTTATAGAGAACGAAATCATAAAATTTGCAATTATTATTGGACATAATCGCAGCTCCAATTTCTCCTAAATTGTCACTTTCACCAACTGAATCAATTAAGGTACACTCAACAAGTGTGGCATTTAGTACAGTGACGGAGTTCGTATTTAAGTTCGAAATAGTTGCTTCACTTTCCATAGCAGCAGATGATTGGTGACAGAAATTTAACGATTAACACAAACTAAAACATTGATTTCAGAAATATGTTCATTGTGAACTAATTTTGATATAAAATTATCTCTGAGTCGATTTGATTTTTTTAAAGTAATTAGCTAAAATGTATTTTATAAATTAGGTTTTAAATCTTGAAACTTAAGCACAGTGGTGGCGAGTCATGTTGGGACCCCGGCAAGAATTCAATAGGGTACCTATATATTTTCCCAGAAACTCCCTCCTGTAAACCTTGGAGGAGGGAGGACAGGACCAGACAGATACTATTAATTTTTTTCCGAGCAACTAACCTAACTTAAAATATGATTAATTGAAAATAGAAGGTTAAATGGTGGGAAATACGAGAAAACTTCATTTTTAAATGGATTAGGTATTCACAATTTTATTGCTTGAAAATCGACGAAAGCGCAAGAGTTTTTAGGGAGCGACTTTATGAGATGAACAAGTTTAATCGAGGCATGGCCAATCAAAACGTTTCCTAACCTCTGTGGGGGTGGGAGGGGGACGTTCATCTTAACGCTTATTTGATAAAATAAACAAACAACTATGTCTGATTCAGTTCAATATATTCAAATAGTTGAATAAATACGGAAGAAAAAGGTTTTTTTTTTTCAAAATAAATTAAAATTAAAGTGAATTAATTAATTTTCCACCCCTAAAACGTTTAAAAAGCCTTTTTAAATTATATTAAACCACATTTTAAGTTTGTAACTTGCTCCAAAAAAAAATAATAGTATCTGTCTGGTACCGGAAGAAAAAGGTTTTTTTCAAAATAAATTAAAATTAAAGTGAATTAATTAATTTTCCACCCCTAAAACGTTTAAAAAGCCTTTTTAAATTATATTAAACAACATTTTAAGTTTGTAACTTGCTCCAAAAAAAATTAATAGTATCTGTCTGGTACCGGGAGGACCAATTACTATAAGTTCCCCTCTCTGCTTGGGAATGGCACAAACTCTTCAAATATTTTTACTAATTAGGTTCCTACAAGGTTTTACGATTTATTATTACAAAAATCGTCTTAGGCCTTCATTAAGACTATCTAATTGCAATCATCACTGCGAGCTTTGTTTAGATCTAGTGAGAGCCGTCTTTTTTGAGACCTGATTAATTTATTAGTTTGACTTTTGGTGCAGCTTCGTGAAACATCTTATTTTTACAACTAGATTAACTAAGGTATAGCCTGTTAAACCATATCGCTGCAATAAACAACAGCAACTCAGTTGTCTTTGCGAGTCCGAGTATACCCCCCGAAACAGCCTACAGCACGTGATTGAGACTTAGCGAAATACTGTGGCCTAATATCGAAATAAATAGTATAAATTCTACATCGATATTTTTCTACCATCTTGGAAAATGTAGCGGACTCTGTATGAACTTATCTAAGTAAATCTGTAATTATTCTGCAGAGTGCCTACACATTGTAATTACAATCATTAACATTGTAACCCAAAAGCGGAAGTAAAAGTACAACCAACAGCATGACTCAGACTTCATTATAATTCTGCTACAGTTCATACAATCAGTGGCGTCGCGCTGGGCTTCTTCCCCATCGCCACGATTAGCACGGGGAGTGATTAACGGAGATCGTCCTTTGCAAGCGATTTCAACATTGTCTTGTTGCTTGAAGTCACGCGAATACAATAGTTTCAACAATTCCTTGTCTTATTATTTCGTGAGCCTGTAATCGTTTGCAAATGACAACTGGGCTAATTGTTTAGTCTGTTAAAATTTGACATTTTTGATGAGGTATGGTCGTATAAACGTAATATAACCGTACTTTCGTAGTTTCCCCCATCAAGTATTAAAACTGAATACCTAATTCCTCCACTGATAATAATGGAAATATAATGTGAATTAATTATTAATTCATGTATGTGAAAATAAGAATCTATTCTATCTCATAGCCATGACTGATTTCATGGCTTCGGCTCAGAGAATAGCCATTATAAGTCTTCCACAGAACCATTTTATTAGGCACAGACCGCTTCGCATCTTACAGGGATGATCATTCTCATGTATGAACTGTATGATGGTAAATCCAAAAAAATGTATGCTTATAATTTTTCCGTGGCTGCCAGGCTATGGTTTTGGGGGATGAGAGAGTAATTCCCATCAACTATATGGCTCTTCCTTTTTGGACTATATGGGTACAAACATATAAACAAACACAAAATAATTTCCCTGAAGTTATCAGTGAAATTGGTATCTCCACTAATTTGAAGTTTTTCTTTACACAAAGAATTTATCGAAAAATTTGACGTCTCCATTAAAATTAATAATCTCATCACCTGAAGTTATGGGAGAAATTTGGCAACTCCACTAATTTGAAGTTTTTTTTACACAAAGAATTTATCGAAAAATTTGACGTCTCCATTAAAATGAATAATCTCATCACCTGAATTTATGGGAGAAATTTGGCAACTCCACTAGTTTGAAGTTTTTCTTTACACAAAGAATTTTTCGAAAAATTTGACGTCTCCATTAAAATGAATAATCTCATCACCTGAATTTATGGGAGAAATTTGGCAACTCCACTAATTTGAAGTTTTTCTTTACACAAAGAATTTATCAGAAAATTTGACATCTCCATTAAAATTAATATTATGAGATTATTACCTGAAGTTATAGGAGAAATTTGGCAACTCCACTAGTTTTTCTTTACACAAAGAATTTTTCGAAAAATTTGACGTCTCCATTAAAATTAATAATCTCATCACCTGAAGTTATGGGAGAAATTTGGCAACTTCACTAATTTGAAGTTTTTCTTTACACAAAGAATTTATCAGAAAATTTGACATCCCCATTAAAATTAATAATCTCATCACCTGAAGTTATGGGAGAAATTTGGCAACTCCACTAGTTTTTCTTTACACAAAGAATTTTTCGAAAAATTTGACGTCTCCATTAAAATTAATAATCTCATCACCTGAAGTTATGGGAGAAATTTGGCAACTCCACTAATTTGAAGTTTTTCTTTACACTAAGAATTTATCGAAAAATTTGACGTCTCCACTAAAATTAATAATCTGATCATGAATTTATCAGTGAAATTTGGAATCTCCATTAACTTGAAGTTTTTCATTTCAAAAAGAATTTAGCAAATGAATTTGACGTCTCCACTAATATTAAAATCTCATCACCTGAAGTTATCTGTGAAATTTGGCTCTCCACTAATTTGAAGTCTTTCTTTTCACAAAGAATTTAGCGAAAAAGTCTTCACTAAAATAAAATTTTGAATGCGAATTTCATTTCGCAAATTGAATTGTTATCTTTTATTATTAATTTTGGTAACCATTCCTGTCAGAATTCCAAAGTGATGCGTCCACCAATTAGAACTATTTCACACCTGTGGCCAACTTAATTAAATTTGGTACGAATTGTCAAATGGATCATCACATACTAAAGACTGAGATTTGTATAATAATACAACCGTTTCCAGATTGTCTTCAGCTTATGTAATTATGGTATTAAATTGCTAAAACAAATACAATTTCTGACCCTTAGTCGTTTTCCACTAATGGTTAAATGGCACCGAAATATTCTTTTGAAATCCCCCACGTGAGTTAGTTGTCAAATCAACCGACTAACATTTTAGTATTATTAGGAGAGTATTTAATTTACACCTACATATTTTATTTTAAAATATGGAGGAGAAAATAAATAGCTCCACAGGAGTCTATTATTATTGTAAACCCAAGAAAATATTTTGACAGAATAATGGCTACCAAAATAAAATCTTTTGACAAAAATTTAATTTTATCTTCTGAAAAACATTTCTTTGTCAAAATAAAAAGCCCACTTTCTTATTGGTTAATCTTTAAGTCCATCTGTGATCTGTGTTATGGACCATAAAAAGTAAGTCCTTTTTCAACCATTTTCAGAATTTTGTTTTATTATTTATTTTTGAATAAATTTGAAGAAAAGAAATTGATAGTTTCTTGTGAACGAGGATGTTTCTTATTTATCGTCATAAAACATTTTCGTTTTATGACTATAAATTTTTGAGGTTTCCAAAAAAAAGTTACTAAAACTTACCTTTAAAAATATAAAAGTTTTATGGTTGCCTTGTTGATGGTCACAGATGGTGAATTAACTATTATCATTATTTCCTATAAAAAGGATAGATTTGTCCATTAGACTTCCTTTTTCTATCTTCAATTGTTCGGAGTATATAAATTCCTTTTATTTTTGAAGATTCAAAATGGTGATCCATATACCTGATACCTATTATTTTGTAAAAAAGTGAAAAAATTGACTTCAGGGGGACGGACAGCCAATTACATATTAAGGAAACAATTTTGTTCCTCGATCCCCGAAACCAATTTTTTGTATGGAAATTTTCAATACTGGGGAAAACTCTTCATAAATATATAAAAACTCACGGTACATCTTTGATTGTTTGAAAGCAAAATATGTATTGGGTTCGGTACTGATGACAGATTGCAACTCTGGTATCCGTATCGTAAGCTGCAAAACATTTTCCTGTGCATATTAGATATAGTTCGAAGATTCCGTAGTTGTCAAATATAAATTCTGCCGTGAATGTAAGGCATCGTCAGCCTCCTGTCCATATATGTAAACAAAACGTATTTCTCTTGAGTCCCAACTGTCCTACATCGAGTGAGCTCATCCAATTTGGTCTACTCAGAAAGCAAATATTAATCAACTCTTAATTGTTTTGATTTATTTATATAAAGTACGGTGAAGCCCAGACATCACCTCTTCTTAAATAATTCAAAATATTGTCTCAAATAATATATTCTTCCCAAAATGCCTTTTTTAATTCTGGAAGTTCTACGAAGAAGGTGTTCTCTCCTTCCAAGTTCAAGACCTGCCTATCTCTATAATAAAGTGTAACATAACCTCGCAATCAAACACATCTGATATATACATATTAATTAAAATGGAAGCCCAGAAAGTTTCTTTCTTAAAAAATACAAAACAAAATACACCCATAAGTAAAAAAATGAGAGGCAATTTTTATAATGTTTACTTATATTCTTTTGTTTTATTATTATCAATCGTCTTTAGATTCGAACACGGCTAAAAAATTAAAAATCATATTTTACTAAAATCTAATCAAAAACTACTCGCTTGTCCGCGGTATGAGGTACTAGCGTTGACTTATGATGACGAGTGGCATTGTATTGGTATCGGACCATAATCAAAAATCAAAGAAAGTTCTAATCCAGAATTTAAGAATTGAAAAATTAAATCTTAAAGAAAATCGTTTTATTTTGACTATATCAGACTATTGTTCAGTTTTCTTCCTCTGGCCCGAAATCCCGAAATTTTTTTACGTGTATCAGGAGATATGGTATCTCACTCATTTTGTAGAAGTTATAACCTATTGAGTTTTCCTTTTTTATAAATTTGCCCTATGGATGTTTGATTAGATTGAAAATTTGTACTTTGAGAGCTCATATTATCAGAGAATCCAAATATATAATACTGGCGAAAAATAGATGCAAATTGATGGGTAGGGGACCAAAGAATCAATGATGTTGTCCAATCGTCAGATCACCGGATGCGGCAATTCTCTAGCATTGGGCTATGTTCAGATTATCGCGCGGTATCGCGCGGCACAAGATCTATATATGTAAATAGTGCATATTGTCTACTTGACCGCGCGGTACGCTTTGTTTAGCGCGGAAGATGTTGTACCGCGCGGTACCATTTCTACAAACTTCCATCGATTTGTTTATTTGATCCGCGCGGTTTGAGGCGAAATAAAATAGCCAAGTAGATATTTTGATGCCAGACTTCCGCGCGTACATACGTTGTCATGTGAATGCTCCTCCGGCGCGGTACCGCGCGATCATCTGAACATAGCCTTACCCTGAGTACAGAACACCATGTGGGGGACAATTCCCATTGTTCCCTTCAAGATACTAAAACAACAGGGGGAAAAAAAACAATTGCCAAGAATTCGGTTCACTCTTTTTTTCTCGTCATTAAAATTTTATAGACAGGACCACGCAGATAAGAGAGGGGTGCCAAAAATCAACTGCCCCAAATTTTCTGTTCGCGAGTGTATCCATTATTCGAGTACCTACTATTTTATCCAACACGCTAACGTGCATGTCGGTAAAGACTTTTTTATGATTTAAAATGATGAAAAAAAAAAAAAAAAAAGCCAACAACTGTTTGATGCAATAAAAAAGTTATATATTCATAATAATTTTCTTGTAGGGTTTTTTATGGCTCCATGACGGTCTGTAGAGTCAGGAGAGAAAAAACAAAATATTTAGCTAGATTAAAAAATGGGGCTACCTTATATAATAAAAAAAGACTAACGCTTAGCCACCTATAGAAGTGGAAAATTATTTTTGTGTGAGATTTTAAATAGGTAAGCTTTTAAGATAAATCGGTCAAACAGTTCTGTTGAAACTGTTAATCAAAAATTATCGGGATGTTAAATAGCTCTTATCCTTATAGGACATATTAAAAAGAATGTTTTTTTTTTACCAAGTGTAGTCCAAAGCAGTAACAGCACCAACCTCATACGAACTTAAACGAATGATATTTAAGAAAAAGTAAGGCCCAGGAACCCTTTTCGCATTACTTCAGGAAACTCCCTATTACAGCCAAGCAAATCCGGAGAGGAGAAAATTCTATCCGAAAATATTCTTTTTCCGGACAGGTATTAGAATTCACAACCTTAGCACCAAGTGCCAATGGTCTTGAGAACTCGGCACCGAGTTCGCCTGGGATTTGAAGCTATTCTAACATACAAGCTAAGTAAGATGTAAAATATATGATATAGCTTAGTGAGCTAACACCCTTTATATTAACATTTTGGATATCTAAAACTGCTCGAGTTTTTTATCATTAATATCATTGCTACTTTTTCATTTAATGCAGTCAGCCATTTTGGTTTTTATTTAAAAATAAGCAAGATTAGGTTCAGGATCAAGAGTTAAGGGTTCGTCTTATATAAATATAAAACTCCGTCCATTGATAATATTTGATTCGAAAAGTCACTATTTTCATCCCGTAGAAGAGCTCGGAACAGAACACACTGGAGTCGTATATATTTCTGACCCGCACACGATCAATGTATTGATCAATATCTAAGCCATGTGCGGGAAGGATTCATGTACATACTCGTAGGTATTGATTTTTTTCCTTAACGTCACCCTCATACCACGTTGTATACACCAGTTCCCGTCAGATTACTGAAGTTAAGCAACGTCGGGCGTGGTCAGTACTTGGATGGATGATCGCTTGGGAACACCACGTATCGTTGGCTCATTTTTCCGGCTCAACCCAGGCTGGGTGAGGTCAATGTGGGTAGCTGGTTTGCAAGTTTCCAGCGAATGGAGGGNAAAAAAAAAAAAAAAAAAAAAAAAAAAAAAAAAAAAAAAAAAAAAAAAAAAAAAAATGAATACGGATGTCAAGATACATTTTGGATAAGAAGTAGTTATGAAGGTTTCGTTAAACTGATGGCCAAACAATACACCCTCGTCTCTACAAAACATTTCGTCAGGAAATGTTTATCCTAATTTTAATATTCATGAGTTTGCTCAACAAATGCCGCGGCCAGTTTAAAGGCAGCTATCCCTATAACCAGCTGTCACTCTATCCAACTTAATATCAAACTCAAGGAAACAAATTTATGATCTTTTAGGGGGCTATAAAACACATTTGGTTCTTTGAACATATAACACGTTCTTAAAGGATGATTTTCAATTTGAATTTAAATAATTAATTCATTAGATGTAACACCGGTAGTGGGTAATAGAAAGGTAAACAAAGAACATTGTTGAGGTATTTTTGGGGAACTTTGAAAGAAATTTCTATGTATATATTTCTATGTAATTTCGATCAGTTAAAATGCATCAAGCCTCGAGTCGGCGAATAAGTTCCTCGAGCCGGCGAATAAGTTATAATTCTATGAGAATAATAAACTTCCAAGTCTAGTTTATCAAAATCGAACAAGGCGTTTGAAAGTTATTGTGAAACGAAAAGATAAAGTAAAAAACTTATAACCAAATCAGACTTCATTCGATCAAAAAAGTGATCTTGCCAACACGCACGTTGGAAGGTTATATCACTGTGAACTAACGTCAGACGTGCTTATTACTCCGTTCTTTTTTGTCGTGTAGATTTATGTAGTGGAAATTTTCACTCAACACGTTTTTTACAAGGCGTCCCAAAACACGGACGTCCAAAAATTACATTCTATTTTGTTTCTATTCTATTTTGTTTGCTGGAGACTGTAAAATGGTGTAGTTTGAATTATATGGAACCCTTTATTGGGTTGCTCTTGACCAAACATGATTTTCTTATTATTTTTAATCTGAACCTTGGGGATAGAACACAAACAAAAAAAAAGTGTAAAATGTATGTGCTTCAAGGTTAGTACGATTTAAGCGAACCTTTTATGAATTAACATAGATCGCATTAAATACCTTTCAGTATGTAGCTCCTAATTAGGATCTACTTGCTTTTTGAACCCTGTCGTTACTATGAGTACGTACTAGAAAAGTAATCAACCCATTCGGTAAGTTTTCAGTTCTATCTCACTCAAACCCAACAGGAAGCGTTGTGGAAGACTTTTTCTGGTCAGAAAATATTCTTCTGATGCTCGGGTTCCGTCGTTTTCTATAAATTTTTTTTTTTTTTTTTTTTTTTTANATTCTTCTGGTCCTCAGGTTCCGTCGTTTTCTATAAATTTATTTTGTTTTTTACTTTTTTTTATTTTATTGTGGCGGTGTTGAATGGTATTGTTTTTTATTTGTTTTTTAAATGCCTGTTGTTTGTTTGTTGTTGCTGGTTGGTGTTGATTGTTGATTTTAAACATTTCTTTAATGTGTTAATTAGATACGGAATGCTGGATATCTATCTTTTTCTTATGAAACATTTTAGGAGATTTTAAAGTGTTTTGGATGTTGCTTTTATCTCCTGAATATGTCTTTTTTTGTTTGGATGAGATTTTTTTATTTAAATGACTTAATCTCTTACTAAAAACAGATAACCTTGTCCATTTGAACCGTTTAGCTTTGGTTATAAAAACGATCTTTACTGCCTATTTAAACTATTGAAGCATGTATGTCTAACCAACAGTTTTCCGATTTGGTCCAAATTTGGAATATTGTAGGTTGAGACATTTCAATCCTGTAGGTTGAGCCATTTATCCAGGTGAGGATACCATGCTGTTGGCAGACGTTTAGTAAAGAGCTAATTCAATTGTAGACACTCACGAGACTGTTCAGTGTATATTATCCCATCCAGTCACGAAAAAGATATGTTGGTCTGGAATCAAAAACCTTTAATTCCAGGCGAACAACCCAATGTAATACACGGGGGCTGTATCATTGTTGTACGATGTTAGATTACAAAAATCTGATTAAATCAAATGAATGCAGTTTGTAAACTCCCCCCCCCCCGTAAGCGGCACTTTGACTGATTTTATTGAAATTAGGTATATAGGCCCTATTTGGCGGACTAAAAGTAGCAATTTTCACTACTGTCAGCCACGTATGTGTATAGGGTCCCATACTAAAATTTTAGCAAGTTTTCCAAGTTCTGAATGTACCATTATTATAAATAATAAACCAAAAACCTGATAATGGGTCTTATAATAAAAGATTGAGTCAAATTTTATACTAAGCAATGGTGGTAAATAAAAAAATAAATCTAAATGGCTGCTGAGAAATGGTTGCCAAAATAATAATCACAAAGAAATCTAAAATGTGGTGGGCGTGTCCTTTCGTCACAATGCTCTAGGAGTCTATTCATTTCACTCCTAGAGCATGTGGTTTCAAAAGGAACGCATTTTCCTTTGTTACACGCTTTGTTGTTTTTTGTTCACAAATAATGTTTTTATCATTATAGAATTCATAAAAATAAACATTAAAAAGAACAAAGTATTAATAAAAATAAATGACTATGAAAATATTAATGGATACATCCTACCCGTTCCTGCTTTCTATTGCTTCCAAATCTTCCCCTTTCCTTTCTATGAATTTTCTTCTGTTCATTTTCAGCTTTTGCTATCTTTTCATTCGCTTTAGATTAATTCTCAGTTTGTGTTTCCTTCATTGTAGGTAATTGTACTTTTCTTTGGTTTATCTCTCCCTCTTGACCTTCCGACAAGCTTTTTAAAAACATCAGTTTAAATGTTGAGATGGTTATGTCAATCAATCACTCATTGATTGTAAATTGAAGATTGTAAATATGTAAATCTTCAGTTACTGAAATTTTCATATGAGGTTTCCAATAAGATTTTGATGGCCCTTGGCTGAAACTACGTTCACGGTCGGCCCGCCCGAAGTCGAGACGACCAAAATAGTACGCAGAACCGTCCATTGTGGGGAGAAACCGTTTTTTTCTGACCTTTTTGGGCACATTAACCACAGTTTTCGCCAGTGTCTATGGCACGTTGAATACATCAGTTCCAGATAGATCACGGAAGTTGAGCAACGTCCAGCAAGGTGCCGTCGCGTCGTGATGCTGGCTATTTTTCCGGCCCAACCNCCCCCCGTAAGCGGCACTTTGACTGATTTTATTGAAATTAGGTATATAGGCCCTATTTGGCGGACTAAAAGTAGCAATTTTCACTACTGTCAGCCACGTATGTGTATAGGGTCCCATACTAAAATTTTAGCAAGTTTTCCAAGTTCTGAATGTACCATTATTATAAATAATAAACCAAAAACCTGATAATGGGTCTTATAATAAAAGATTGAGTCAAATTTTATACTAAGCAATGGTGGGAAATAAAAAAATAAATCTAAATGGCTGTTGAGCAATGGTTGCCAAATTAATAATCACAAAAAAATCTAAAATGTGGTGGGCGTGTTCTTTCGTCACAATGCTCTAGGAGTCTTTTCATTTGATTCCTAGAGCATGTGGTTTCAAATGGAACGCATTTTCCTGTTACGCGCTTTGTTGTTTTTTGTTCACAAATAATGTTTTTATAGAATTCATAAAAATAAACATTAAAAAGAACAAAGTATTAATAAAACTAAATGACTATGAAAATATTAATGGATACATCCTACCCCTTCCTACTTTCTATTGCTTCCAATTCTTCCCCTTTCCTTTCTATGAATTTTCTTCTGTTCATTTTCAGCTTTTGCTATCTTTTCATTCGCTTTAGATTAATTCTCAGTTTGTGTTTCCTTCATTGTAGGTAATTGTACTTTTCTCTGGTTTATCTCTCCTTCTTGACCTTCCGATAAGCTTTTTAAAAAAATCAGTTTAAATGTTGAGATGGTTATGTCAATTGATTGTAAATTGAAGATTGTAAATATGTAAATCTTCATTTACTGAAATTTTCATATGAGGTTTCCAATAAGATTTTGATGGCCCTTGGCTGAAACTACGTTCACGGTTGGCCCGCCCGAAGTCGAGACGACCAAAATAGTACGCAGAACCGTCCATTGTGTGGAGAAACCGTTTTTTTTTCTGACCTTTTTGGGCACATTAACCACAGTTTTCGCCAGCGTCTATGGCACGTTGAATACACCAGTTCCAGATAGATCACGGAAGTTAAGCAACGTGCAGCAAGGTGCCGTCGCGTCGTGATGCTGATTATTTTTCCGGCCCAACCCAGGCTGAGTGAGGTCAATGTGGGTAGCTGGTTTGCAATTTTCAAGCGAATGGAGGGTGGAACCCCGTCTTGAATGACCAATAGATGTTAAAGAGACGTTAAGCCAAATTAAAAAATCAGAGATCCTATAATAGCCCATTATTTAAACTATGTTATATATTTACCACCTGTAAAAAAGGCACTCGTCTGGCAGTGTGCTTGGAGCGGAAACAACGTTTCCCCTGTGAATTGCGCAAGTAATTCTTTGCCTGAAGTACGCCCGCGCTCGTTTATCTTTCGTCTCAAGAACTAATGCTTTGGAGATGGAACACATGGTCCAGAAGATGCGAAGGTTTAGTTTAAACTAGGCAAAGAAAACTGCAATGAGATACTGTTGCTATGGAGACTTCGACTCCGAAGGGGATAAAGTCTGTACATCAGGCATTTCCTCAGTTCCGCCTGTTTTGCTGCCTCTCCCCTTACCTTGTAAAGAAAACCTTATCTTGCTGTGATTGCGATCTACAATTCACAGAACTACTTGTACCTATATTTAGTTTCTGGTGTTTACCACAGGAAAAGTTACAAAAGCAGAGAAAATAAAGAACACAAAAGCTTCCTGGAAAAATATATTTTAACAGTTTTGTAATCGAGATCTGATATGGTAGAGGGAGAGAACTAAAAGTTGAATAGAATGAAGAAAATTTGTCCCTGGGGGCCCATTGTCGCCTTCCCAGAATTAATTGGATTTCCATTGCTGCTCATCTTTTTTCTGCTTATTTTAGCTTTAAAAACAAGCTTTTTCAAACCAAAATAATAATAATAATTTCAAAAACTTTAAACTGTCACGTATATATCTTATTTTAAAATATTTTGAGTGGCGTGGATCATAGGAACTCGGAATTTACAGATTTTAAACTATGAACAAAGTTGAGGTCCAGTTGTTTTGCTGCATATATTAGAATCTTTATTTTGAATGACTTGAGGTAAAAGGAAAATAGTTAATGGTCAAGATAGGATATACCATGTCTCACTTGGCCCTAAGTGTACGTCCACAGCAAAGCAACAACCATAGATCAACGCTCATATATGCTACTAGCATCCCCCGATCGCGCCTTCGTCCGCCCATGTTTTAAATAATGTATCATGCTATCTCTCTCGCTCCAATGTATTTCTTATGGGAATTGTACTTTCTGCGATTTCTAATTCTTTAAATGAAAATTTTGCAACGAAGGTCCCTGCCAAATTTCAAGTCTGTGGCATTAATAGTTTCGGCTCTACGTTGATCAGTCACTCAGAACATTGCCCTTTATAAAAAAGATTGCTCACGTTGTCCTCAGGCCAACTAATTTTCTTCATCTCAGACAGCTCCTCGGTAACATTCAGTACTACTCATTTCACAACCTGACAGACTTTTTCAGTCCGTTCTACAATTTGGTCAAATTTTCGTCAAACAACTTCGTGTGGATTCTGCGTGATAATCGGATCCCAAACGACTCTGACTGATCGTAAGGATTATTTCGTTATCAAGACACTTGTTTCCTGTTTTGATTATTAAGTTCTTTTATTTTGTATCCGATCAAATTTAGCGGTCCAGTTACTAAATGAGTCTAGATGTTTTTCGAACATGTATTTCTTTAAGTTTCGATTCCGTTCGTCGATTTCTCCATTCTATTCTGGCACTGAGCACTTGTATTTCCAAGGTTTATATTTTTTTCTACTGCAGTGCTATGGCCCGGGGAAAATGGTCGTTGCGGTAATGTTGCGTCTAATTATTCCTTACACGGCATTCGTCATCATCAAAACGGGACCCAATTACTAAAATTTACGGTGCCTGTCCGTCAATCCCCGAATTATGTTTGTGAAACGGTAAAACATTGTTGGGTGTTGAGTTTTTCATAGAGCTCTGACGTTTTTTTTTTTTTTTTTTTTTTTTTTTTTTTTTTTTTTTTTTTTTNTTTTTTTTAATTTGGCTTAATGTCTCTTGAACATTTATTGGTCATTCACGGAGGTTTTACCCTCCATTCGCTGGAAACTTGCAATCCAGCTACCCACATTGACCTCACCCAGCCTGAGTTGTGCCGAAAAAAAGCCAGCATCACGAGGGCGCGAACCCACGTGGACACCCACATGACACAATCTCGCTGGACGTACTTCAGTGATCTAACGGGAACTGGTGTATTCAACGTGCCATAGACGCTGGCAACTCTGACGTTAATCGTGGCCTATAATAATCCTAAAAGCATGATAATTGAAATTCTAGTTCATACATATATCTAGTGTTCATAGTATTGCTCGTCTGGTGCACGTTACCCGTGAGATACTCTTTGAAGCATGTGGCAGAAGATAACAGTTTAACCCATGCAGGAGGTGTAGTTTAAATATTACTAGGAGATCTGTGTACAAAAGTCATCGCTTAGGAAAGTGCTTCCCAACCGTTTTCTAATGGTAGCCCCCTTTCAGAATTTTTACGATGTAAAATTACTTCCAACGCCCCTCCCTTTTTAGTAACGAAATTTTAATGATTTTAGTAAAAAAAAAACATTCCTAAATATTAAGAATATATCTATTTATTTTTCACATTTTTATAAATGACTAGCTGTTTGCTTGTGCTTCGCGAAATCAACAAAAAATTTCAGATTAACGACGGTGGTGGAATCTGTATCATATTATTATAAAAATCAACATTTTATTGAAGGATATTATTTTGTGTATTGGCGAACACCTATGTATCGAATTTCAGCTTTCTCGCTCGCTCATCCTGGTACGGTACTTCTCAATTCATGATTTTTGGTGGTACCTACTCCTAAGGGTAGAAAAGGGCACCTTTTTAGTATAATCAAAATTTTACTCAAGGATATTTTTTTAGTACTTGCAAAACACCTTTGTATCGAATTTCAGCCTTCTCGCTCCACCCGAAGTGTTACTTCCAAATTGTCAATTATTTGTGGTACATACCCCTGGGGGTAGAAAACAGGTTCTCTTCAGAAAAATCAAAATTTTATTCAAGGATAATATTTTTGTACGCGGAAAACATTTGTATCTAATTTCAGCTTTCTCGATCTACTTCTCAGTTTCGTTTTTGGGGGCGGGGTCATTCCCGATCATTTTTCGTTATCTCCCTTATTTTTCCTTCTAAAAAAATCAACAAAAACAATGAGAGATTATGAGTCAGTCAGACCCGTGTATCTTTTAAAACGAGGCAATTCACCTCTTTTAAAGATAGTGTAAAATAGTAACCATTTTGCGNTAATATTTTTGTACGCGGAAAACATTTGTATCTAATTTCAGCTTTCTCAATCTACTTCTCAGTTTCGTTTTTGGGGGCGGGGTCATTCCCAATCATTTTTCGTTATCTCCCTTTTTTCCTTCTAAAAAAATCAACAAAAACAATGAGAGATTATGAGTCAGTCAGACCCGTGTATCTTTTAAAACGAGGCAATTCACCTCTTTTAAAGATAGTGTAAAATAGTAACCATTTTGCGATTCCATGCAGAAAATAATTGACCAAATGTAAAATCGGTTGTACCTACAACCGATTCAAACGATTCAAAATCAAAAGAAGAAAGAAAAATAAAAAAATATCATAGAACTTAGATGGATATGCTGTGTTATATGAGCAGGCAATTCATATTTTAATATAATTTGTTACTCTCTCTTTTTACAACCTAATTTTGAAATGTAGACTTCTCGGGTTAATCTGAACGACGGTATTGTCTGTGATAAGGTATACTCGGTCTCAGATACATTTTAGGTACTGGGAAGGATTAATTCACAGTAATTTGTCGTTACGATAACATGTATGTAAACGTAACTAGATAATAATTAGGTACCTACTTGAACTGGGTGTACTAAAATAAATACCTATATATCAAATTGTGAACACAATATACCTACTAATGTAAAAACGACGTCTTCGATAAGGGTCACCCGGTATGTATAGAATTTTCATTGGAAGACCTTATCGTAGTGGTCAAATGTACGCTACTAAATCCCTAGAAATATAGATTCCTCGTATCATTTTTTTTTAATTTAGTTTCTTCAACATCTATTGGTCATTCAAGACGGTCGTATATATCATTTTGGTTAATATTTTAACCCAGGGGGGGTACCAGCTACTTCACTCGTATTTCGCTCATATTCTAATTTTGCTATATTTGTTATTTCAAGGTCAAGGGAAGTTGGAAAGAATTGATATATTATTGGCCGCGCAAAGTGAGGTCTTAGTTTTAACACCATGATTTTTCTCTAAAACGTCTGCTTGTCGGTCACTTCGTTCCACGATAATTCTCGGACGCCTTGTCCGATTTTGATGAAACTTGGTATTGTCCATTAGGTATATTCATAGAATTTGTTGATTAGTTTTTGGGCCTCATAGCGGCCTACTGTAAACTGTATGAGGTCTACAGTCCAGAGAACTTCTCTAGTTGTAATAAGTCACGACGAGATCACCTGTCGACACAAATCCCTACTTTATCTTATCATCATATGAGACGAATATGAAACATGCCGCTTCCTAATCTTTAATCCGAAAAATCCTCCCTTTGAGATACAACACACAATCTATTTATCTTCAGACTTGACTATCAGTGGACGGGCGTCACACGAGAAACGCCGCCATCTTTCCTTTCTTTATTAGAATGTTTCTTTCCGCCCTCTAAAGTTTTAATACCGTGATGGGAGTCCCCTGGACAGGGCCGGAAAAATAAAATCCGGGCCGGGGGGAAAAATTTACGGGCCCCTCCATTATTCTTTCATCTAAAATCATCGTATGGGCAGTAATAAAATTAAAAGTTGACAATTCACTTGGTTGATGTGAAAAAGCGTGTACGCTTCTTCTTGGCAACAAATAATTCGATTATCAGATGTTAATGTTTACGAAATATACCAATATTTATGATTGCTGTAGGTACAAGCTGAAAGGTAGCACTATATTGTAAAATCAGTGTCCTGCAATAGCCATTGTCCCATATTAGCCCGCTATCGCTAAACTTCTGATTTTGTGTGTTTAAAATTTTTTCAAAACTTTTAAGTTGATTTATTTATTATTTAGAAAAAAACATGAAAACATTATGATACTTTTCTCACCGGACTCTTAGGAAATCCTGGGCCTAGGGGGATTCACCCCGTTCCCCCCTCTCGTCGGGCCTGCCCCTGGGTTACACCTCGTGTGATATTGGCTTTTTCTGGGCGGTGTTGTTTGCA
This sequence comes from Pachypsylla venusta, assembly GCA_012654025.1. Classification (NCBI taxonomy): domain Eukaryota; kingdom Metazoa; phylum Arthropoda; class Insecta; order Hemiptera; family Aphalaridae; genus Pachypsylla; species Pachypsylla venusta. The sequence continues at coordinate 11,680,042 of CM022879.1, read as the reverse complement.
GCCAAACGTCAAGGGAGGCCGACTATACCTTTGTAATCTCCTCAAATTGTAAAAATGTGGGGTTCGTACGGTTTCTCCAAACATCTAATCACTGATTACTTCAAGAAATACATTTTGTCTTCAGTCTCTGTTTTTGAACTTGAGTGAATCACCGTTAAAAGCCTCAGAAAGAACCAGAAAAGGATAATTGTGTTACTTCTGACACCACTGAATTTTATGTCTATTCTTGAATTCGAACCACCAGCCTCCATGCTACGAATCTGTCACCTCGGGACTATGTAGCCCCCTTTAATAAACCAAGAGTGGCATCATCGTAGTGGCTAAATATATAAGGATGCAATACTGAATAAGTTCTTGTTTGCTGCTAAAGTTTTAATTTTCATCATAAATCTTTGGCATGGCGCCCACAAACTGGTCAAGGATGTCATCCTTAAGTAACATCTTACAATAAGTATGACCTATTTTCACTATGGAAGTTAGTAAGTCATAATTGCCAGCGTCTATGGCATGTTGACTACACCAGTTCCCGTTAGATCACTGAAGTTAAGCAAAGTCTAGTGAGGTTGTACCATGTGTGTGTCCACGTGGGTTCGCGCCCTCGTGATGCTGGCTATTTTTCCGGCGAATGGAGGGTGAAACCCCTCTCTTGATTGACCAATAAATGTTAAAGAGACGTTAAGCCAAATTAAAAACAAAACAAAAAATAAGTCATAATTGGATTGGAAGATATTACGTGATTATGGAAACAATTCTTCACAAAAACATTGAAACTTCATTAAGTATTTGATATACGCGTCTGAAGTGACTTGTAATAACTAGACCTCATAGTGAAATAGATAAAACACATCGTATCGCTGTGAAGTGAACACCAATTTCCATGTAAACACCGCCCNACGCTTACTGTTCAGTGATTATGGAAAGACTTCTTCACAAAAACATTGAAACTTCATTAAGTATTTGATATACGCGTCTGAAGTGACTTGTAATAACTAGACCTCATAGTGAAATAGATAAAACCAATCGTATCGCTGTGAAGTGAACACCAATTTCCATGTAAACACCGCCCGGTGTCTCCAAAGCCGAATCACAAAAAAAAATTGTTAACCCTTGTTAACATAATTTTTGTAATCTTGAAAACCTTTTATTGTTTATTTAGGAGGAAAAATATGTCGTTTTCAAAAATGGATTCCGAAAACAATAAAAAAATCCAGTTCGTGGATCGTGTTGATGGCAACATTTTATAGAACCAACTATTCAAAGGAAGAAGTATTATTTATTTGTGGATTTTTTGAAGGATTCAACTTTACCCTTTTTAGGGTTTCGTACCTGAAGAATAACAACGGAACCTTATTACTAACATCGTCCGTATTTCGGGCTCTGTCTCACAGCCAGTTGATATATGTCTTAACATAGGTTCAGTCAAGGCCGTACCCAGGGGGGGGGGGGCAGACACCCCCGGAATTTCAATCTTTTTTTTTAATGAAAATACTCTAATACTTTTCACGTGACCTATAATATTGAAAAAACAACAGCAGCAGCAACAAAATCAACAATAAAAACAACAACAGAAGTAACAAGAACAACATCACTTTCAATGATAATCATTTTCAGGTGTTATTCCTGGCTTGGCTGTCAATGCTTCGGACCCCCCCCCCCCCCCAAAANAAAAAAATGTTGGGTACGGCCCTGGGTTTAGTGAACTGTAGACCTCATTCAGTTTCGGCGACTATGAAGAGGGAGATGGAGAAAAATTATAAACATCACAAGTGTGAATTTTTGTATTGTAGGTACCCCTTAAATTGAATAATTATGCAATGTTTTATACAGGATATACTGCTAAAGGGCTGCAATTTGGGACCGGGTTGCTAAAAAACTATTGAGTTTATTCTAGGAACGTAATGAATGTCCATATAGAGGACACACAAGGGCCCTACAGGATAGGTACTTCGAGTTTAATTAGATGCAATAATAATTCTCTTACGAATTATTGCATTTACATTTTGTTTTCTATTTTCAATAATGAACCTTTAGACACGGTCTGAAAATTTTATTTTACTTTTGCACATAAATCGAATTTTAAAAAAATGACCTGTGTTGTTTTGTGGTGGTAGGAACATTGAGCTTTGCTGCTCTTGCAGAACGCCGTATTTTGATATGTTTGGTATGTATCTTGCAGGGCACCTTTTTTGTCTTCTGGTGGTAACTCACTAACAGACAGCGGGGGTATTCTTTGTACCCTCCCCCCACTTGAGGGGTGCCCCGGACTGAATGATGTGCTTTTATTTCTGTCTGCCATTGAGTTGCTTTCGGAATGAATAAAGAGAGGTTAGAATAAAAAGAGAGAGTTTAGTACTTTAGCCAGTATGGCCAGAAAAGATTTGGAGAACGGAAAAAAGAAAAAGAATGAAGTACAGTGCAGGAAGTAAGAAGCACTGTCTAATATAAAGTTGAAAGAGCCAGCACTTGAGGGGCGGAGAGTAGGGCTCGTGGCAAGCTGATTGCAACAGTCATTTGTTGTGCGGTGAGGTCGCCACATCTCTACGCCATATCTTTTCTTTATATCTAGTAATTCTACCATACCACAACCTATAGCTGTACCTTTTCCTGTATCCATTGCTTCTCACAATATCTATAGAATCTGCGTAGAAACTGCATTTTGCTGATGAACTTTCATCTTAGGTTTGAAGCAGAGTTTTTTAAAGTCTAGAACACCAAGTCTTCTGTATTTGCATGGACTTAGGACCGCCTAATAGTGATGCCTTTGGCAACATTAAAGTTTCTCGTTTTTCTCATCCCACATTTTGTTCTTATCTGTTTGCAGGAAAGACCAGGACGAAAGACAAATACCGAGTCGTGTACAGTGATCAGCAGAGATTAGAACTTGAGAAGGAGTTTCATTACAGTCGCTACATTACGATAAGAAGAAAGGCCGAACTGGCAAGCTCATTAGGTCTCTCAGAAAGACAGGTAAGTTGAGACGTTTCTTTTACCTTGTTGAAAACAGTGGACTGGGATAAATTCTAAATTGTAAAACCTCGCTTGCATTTGTTTTTTTTCGGTAACGAATGAAAAAAATGTCACGGACAGTTGTTTTCGAACTAAAAAAAAATCATCGGACGCTTATATAATTTTGATGAACCCAAATAAATAAAATGTTTCAACACATTTCTAGGTCTAACTTAAAAAATAAATGAGACCACCCATTTTTACTAGCCCAATAAATTCACCTTTGTTTAAGCTATTTATCAGAGGAAAAAAAATACACAAAACAACACAGCTCTACGGCTTACCATTCCAGTGATACTCGTAAACAATTTTGAAAATTCAAAAATTCACCAGACCGCCTTTTTTTTGGTAAGAGATAGAGCTTTCTAGTTTACCGTAAAATACTTCATAAATAAAGGTGAATTAAATGTGCCAGTAAAAAATGGATAGTCTCATTTAATTTTTTCAAGTTGACCCCCCCCCGGGACCGACCCCGAGTCCGTTTCTAGCTCTAGTGTCTCTAAAAGATTACCTTGAGATAGGAGTACATCCCAGATTTCAGCTTTCTAGATCTAAACTATCAAAAGTTACAGTACTGTTGCTGGACTTTTCGAACACACTGTCTAAAAAAACTTTTCAACGGGCAGTGTGCTGGGGACTCCTCACAAAGATTCAAACCTAAATTGATTACATGCTCAAAAAACTCCTCGGTTTTAAATCACTAGTTTCACACAAAATATACCGACATATTTTTTTCCACACCCTTATCGAATTAATCATCCTTTAAAAAAAATCGGGTTAACCATTGAGGAGGGGTCCCTGAAAGGGTCATTTTGTAAAAAACTAATGTTTCGTGAAAGCGCAATCAAAGTATTTGAATTATCAAGAAAGGCCATTTTTGAACATTTTTATACTCTATTGTGAATTCTTCCTCTTGTTTGAGAACTAGTCACGAAATGATCTCCATTTTTGTGGCTTCCCTACACAAAAGGTTCAATCCGAAGTCCATTTATCAGACAGATTAGAAACCTACAATGCAACGGCTGACAGTCTTCTAGAATTACTTATTTAGGTGAACTGTACCTTCTATAGGTTTTCCTGAATTTTAAAAATGGCTCTTCTTTTTTCAGGTTAAGATTTGGTTTCAAAACAGAAGAGCAAAAGAAAGAAAGCAAATCAAGAAACGCGAAGAAGTGGTGGTTAAAGATCCGAGCAAAGACATGTTCATGACCAACAAAATAGTTATGTAAAAAAAAGAAGATAAACAAAAAAATACTCTCAAGTCGACATTTAGGTTGGAATTTTTCGAAGACGAGTCTAACAGTTAACACACACAAGGTACCTAAAGAGTGTACATTAGAATCCCCCACACTCAGCTTCAACCAGCAAGGACCTAGGTTTCGAATTCCGGTCAGATAGAAGATCTCAGAGTTCCTTTCACATTTTATATTTAGTCTAGTTTTGTTTGGGGTTAATTTAGCCTCTTAGGGACAGTTAAGTAGCTATGGTAATAGCAACAAATAACTTGTAATATTGCTATAATAAGTATAAATAATATGTTGTAATGAAGTTGAACAACTTTGGGCGTGTTCATTACGCGAATGTGAGTTCGCTCGGAGTTGTAAGTGCTTCCCAAAGCTGCTTCAAAAACAAATCAATATTAATTTTGTAATGACTCATCATTTCTTTTTTCAAATGAATTAACGTTCTCTTGTATATGTTTGAAATTATTGTCACAAAGTTAACTTTCTTGTTAATATCAACCAGAGTTCAAGTAAATAACTTGCAGAAACCAGAGCGGTGATCCATTGTCTGGAAAATCAATAGTGTGGGAACTTCTTTGACGTTTTTACCGAAAATGAAATGAAATAAAGAACCAAGTGTATTCTATTTAATTACCAACTGATGTCACCAAGATGTTGTTTTAATTCTGAATAAAGATTTAAAATATTTGTAAAAATTTTTTGTAAATTAGTTATATTAAGTTTGAAATATCCGTTAAGTTTTGTAACTACATTGTTTTTAATTATTAACAAAATGCGCACTCATTTGTCTTTGACCGTGAACAACAATGAAAAATTCTTGGTTTGCAAACAAGAATTTTTCATTGTCAACAGAGAGCAAATACTCCTTTGCCAATTCCAAAATAATTCATATTTTGGAATTGGCATAAGGTTCCAGGCAAAAATTTTGGGTCACCAAAAATTATAGTTTACTTAACTGTCGCCTTTAAAAACGTAATCTGAGGTAAAGTTAAATTACTAAAAAAGTAATACGGCTGATGCCTCGGTAAAAATAAGAACTCTTCATACGCGCCGTCTTGAAAAGTGCAAGTTCTAGCAGATTACCGTTCTTGAGATATCTTGTTTACAAACAGACAAACCGAAAGACACACACACACGGACTAATGGCTAAAGCTCGAGATTTGGGCTTAGGGGACCTCAAAACGTGAATTATAACATATTATAATCAAACAATTATGAAATATAGTGTTCAGAGTTTAAATTAATTACAATTGAATGTTCCACAATAAAATTAACTTTTGGTTAGGCATGTCCATCAAATTAATCACGCAAGTCATTTCAAAGTTTGATGGATAGGTAGTTAAATTCATTTAATGACTCAATTCGAAGAAACATTTTATTGTTTATTTAAGTCTAAATCAAACTTTTATTAGGTACGTATGGCCTTGGAACTGAAACACTATTTTGGATGAGTACCAAATAAAAAATATATACCTATATAAATATTACCTCTGGATGTATTATTTTTCTCCTTTTCCTGGAGTCACAGCTCAAGTTTGGAAGTCGTTCATTTCAGTTAATTTTTTGATATCCCCTACCGTTTTCCGTTTTGTTTAAAGAGTCAAGCAAACAAAGAGATTTATAACNATCAATTTCTGGAAAATCAATAGTGTGGGAACTTCTTTGACGTTTTTACCGAAAATGAAATGAAATAAAGAACCAAGTGTATTCTATTTAATTACCAACTGATGTCGTCGAGATGTTGTTTTAATTCTGAATAAAGATTTAAAATATTTGTAAACATTTTTTGTAAATTAGTTATATTAAGTTTGAAATATCCGTTAAGTTTTGTAACTACATTGTTTTTAATTATTAACAAAATACGCACTCATTTGTCTTCAAAACACATGATTCAGTTATTCGACCGTGAACAACAATGAAAAATTCTTGGTTGCAAGTCAACAAAGAGCAAATACTCAAGAACTTTGTATTTCATATTTTGGAATTGACATAGGGTTCCAGGCAAAAATTTTGGGTCACCAAAGAATATAGTTTAGCGAGGCGTCGCCTTTAAAAACGTAATCTGAGGTAAAGATAAATTACTAAAAAAGTAATACGGCCGATGCCTCGGTAAAAATAAGAACTCTTCATACGCGCCTTGAAAAGTGACGTACATACCTTTTGCAAGTTCTAGCAGCTTACCGTTCTTGAGATATCTTTGTCTGTTTGTAAACAGACAAACCGAAAGACACACACACACACGGACTAATGGCTAAAGCTCGAGATTTGGGCTTAGGGGACCTCAAAACGTGAATTATTTCTCTTTAAAACATATTATAATCAAACAATTATGAAATATAGTGTTCAGAGTTTAAATTAATTGCAATTGAATGTTCCACAATAAAATTAACTTTTGGTTAGGCATGTCCATCAAATTAATCACGCAAGTCATTTCAAAGTTTGATGGATAGGTAGTTAAATTCATTTAATGACTCAATTCGAAGAAACATTTTATTGTTTATTTAAGTCTAAATCAAACTTTTATTAGGTACGTATGGCCTTGGAACTGAAACACTTTTTTGGATGAGTACCAAATAAAAAATATATACCTATATAAATATTACCTCTGGATGTATTATTTTTCTCCTTTTCCTGGAGTCACAGCTCAAGTTTGGAAGTCGTTCATTTCAGTTAATTTTTTGATATCCCCTACCGTTTTCCGTTTTGTTTAAAGAATCAGGCAAACAAAGAGATTTATAACTTTCACATCACTGGTTTACAGTTCACAGTACCACTGTACTGTGAACCGTAGACCTCACTCACTTAAATGTCCACCATTTTTTCCCGATTGGCCCAATATGGCCAAAGAACTAATCAGCTAATTCTATGAATATAATGAATATCCATATCAAATTTCAACAAAATCGGATAAGGAGTCCGAGAATTATTTTTAAGACAAAATAATAATAATAATAATAATGGCCGTGTTAAAACTGGAACTTACTTTGTTCGGTTCAATATATGTATATTTAGGATGATTGTAGTCATAATATTACAAAAATATGTTTTAATTATGGAGCGCTTTTAAAATACGTATATAACAACGCAATTAGTTTGTGATGCCACTGAACGAAGTCACTTTCTTAACTCTTTTACTAGTGGAGGGGAAGGCTTCTGTTGTACACTTCACTAACCCTGTATATTTTGGAATGTGTCCCCAGCGATAAAGTTTCTCCCTGAGGAGCAATGGAACTACTTTCGTATGATTATCGTTATTGTTAATTTTAAATTAATTTCACATTATTGATCTTTCTGTTATCTTCGTTAATAGTGATTTTCGATGCCTCGGTGGTAAGGCGGTTTAATACCTAGCAGAGTCCAGATTTTTTATTCATCAATTTGAATATTTTGGGCACATAAAATTGGGTCATTTTTTTACAGTGTTTTTTTGTTGTTGTAAAATTATTTTGGTTTTCTGTTAATTTTATGTAAAGCAATTATTCTTAGTGCTAGATTTTATATAAAATTGTCTTTTAATTCTTATAAATAAATTACACAGTATAATTATATCCTCAATATTAATCTGTCCGCAGTTTTTAATTTTCCTCTCTTCCTAAATGCTTCAATCTTATTTGTCACCATACATATTTGCTTAGGAGTTAAAAAATGACATAGTCCCCACCGAACCATGTACATGGGTAGTACAGACATAATAATATTGCAAAGTTGCTTTCTGTGCTATTATACACCACCAGATCGAGGCTTTAAATGAATATATATCATCATCAGAGTCGGTAAACTGAATGAATGATTAATGTAAGAAAAGCATATAACTTACATTCGCCATAACATATAACTTACATTCGCTATAACATATAACTTACATTTGCATACGGTAAACGGCCTTAGCGAAGTCAATTGAATATCTGGGGGCAGGGCGACGATCCTTTCTGTATCCACTACTTGAGGAAATCATTCTCAAAAAACTGAAGACACCAGCGATTTATTTTCTCTCTGAAGAGGTGTAATTTTGTTATACAACTTAGTGATTGTAAAATGCACCTTATGTAAAATAAGAAAATCATTATTTTTATTGTCCACTTACTTCTCGCTATTGCGGTATTCACCCTATTACCGGTCTATGACAAGGTAATAGGGTTGGTTGGCTTCAATCACAACATATCACGCCGAATGTATTTTGCTTAAATCTTTTCTTTGCGTGATACGTGACCACCAAGGCAGGGAAGCCAGAGGCTTCCCTGCCTTGGTGGTCTGCAGATATTTCTGAACAGAAACACTTCCAGCCATAGGAAACATCTGCCAGGGAAGGTGGATTACCTCAGGCCGAGGTAATTATTATTATAAGAATATCGAGAATTCAGGCCAGTAGAGGACGTTTCTCCTGTCATCGTCATAACGATTTATTTTGGAGCGCGTTGGGTTAAAATTTTACATTTATTTCTATAAACAATTTAATATTCGAACGTATTATAAATCTTTTTTTAAGTTTGAATTTTCTACTCTCGACTTTATCAGTTCAGAGTGAAAAAGTTAATAGACGAAAATTCAACCTGAAAAATCTTTCCTTCAAAAAACCTTAATATTTAGTTTCTAAAGATATTTCTATATTAAAATAAGACAATTATATTTGAACGAATTTGGTTAAAATTTTATATTTAATACAATAAAAAATTTAATATTGGAACGAATTGGGTTAAAATTTTATATTTATTTTAATAAATAATAAAATTAATTAAACTAAACACAACCAACAATGAGATCATGGATCTAATAAACAAAAAACTTGAACAATTAAACGAAATATTACAAGACGGGACTATTATTTCTGACATCGATATTTATCGATAAGGGGTAACGGTATACGCCAGGGAGGTGATGATAATAATTTAAGAATAATTCGCATATTTATTAATAACTAGCAGACTACGACTGCTTTAATCGGTGTCTTAGAGGCATGTCCGTTCCCGTGCTAATCTATCTATTTATCTTCTATAATAATAAAACTCAATGAATTGATCGAAATTTTTTGTTTGAATGGGGGGGGGCCATTCGAAACTATAGGCTGAGACTCAGAACAATTATCGGAATTGCAAAATGTCGAGTTGTTTTGGAGTTACGACCCCTTATCAAAAACGAGAAATCGGCTGTAACTAAAAACGATTAGACATTTCTGAATTCTGATAATTTTTCTGGTGCCCGGTTGGAGGATCCATTCTCATCAATTTTCCGATATTTCTTACCGTTTTTGCTAAACAATTTGTAAGATGTACATTATTCGTCAACATAAAAATCTTCCAACTCGGGGATGAAGCTTTTTGGAAAAAATATTCTACGAACATATTTTTTCTTATTTTCCATTAGTTCGGACCCACCCTGTTTTTCCTGATATTTCCACCATTATTGAATAAAATTCTTTAGAGTCAACCACTTGTGATTATATTTCTGATGACTCATCAAAATATATTTTCTGTATAAGCAAATAGGTATAGATTTTGTACGGAACTGAACACGGAAAGAAGGGAGTGAGTGCCGTTAATCGACGTCAAAATTCAGGGTGTCCAAATTACATCAGCTCGATAGTTTCCGCTAATCGCAGAGGAAGGTTGGTGAGAAATAGCATATTTTTTGTTATTTGTTTGTTTTTTTTATCGCAAAAAGATAAATAATTGATCACCTTGATATAAGACCAATGTCAACAAGATTTAAAATTGAATCTGCTATAACGCGGGCAGTTTGCTTTAAATATCCCCCACTGGTTAACATTACAATAGGAACTCTTCTTTCACGAGCTTTCATGAACACAATCTCATCTCGTCTGATGATACCCTGAAATTACAACATTTAACAGTTATTATTCATATTTTTTATTTAACTAGAATTTTCTATTTGATAACTAGATATATATATATATATTTTTTAAAGAAATCATAACACCACGCATAATATCTAATACCCTGAAATCACAAAATTTTATTGATAAAAGTTCCTTTCACAAGACATAGCTACATTTTTCGTATGCTGATAGATGCATGGCCTTGAGAACTCCTTCAATGATTTTTTTATGCTTCTATTGGACTAATATTTATATTTCGATTATTTGAAATTGTATTCTTAGCCTNCCAACCAGGCCCCAGAAAAATTATCAGAATTCAGAAATGTCTAATCGTTTTTAGTTACAGCCGATTTCTCGTTTTTGATAAGGGGTCGTAACTCTAAAACAACTCGACATTTTGCAATTCTGATAATTGTTCTGAGTCTCAAGGATGAAGCATTTTGGAAAAAAATATTCTACGAACATATTTTTCCCTGTTTTTCCTGATATTTCCACCATTATTGAATAAAATTCTTTAGAGTCAACCACTTCTGATTATATTTCTGATGACTCATCAAAATATATTTTCTGTATAAGTAAATAGGTATAGATTTTGTAAGGAACTGAACACGGAAAGAAGGGAGTGAGTGCCGTTAATCGACGTCAAAGTTCAGGGTTTCCAAATTACATCAGCTCGGTAGTTTCCGCTAATCGCAGAGGAAGGTTGGTGAGAAATAGCCCTCTTTTATCAATATTTGTTTGTTTTTTTATCGCAAAAAGATAAATAATTGATCACCTTGATATAAGACCAATGTCAACAAGATTTAAAATTGAATCTGCTATAACGCGGGCAGTTTGCTTTAAATATCCCCCACTGGTTAACATTACAATAGGAACTCTTCTTTCACGAGCTTTCATGAACACAATCTCATCTCGTCTGATGATACCCTGAAATTACAACATTTAACAGTTATTATTGAAATTTTTTATTTAACTAGAATTTTCTATTTGATAACTAGATATATTTTTTTTTAAAGAAATCATAACACCACGCATAATATCTAATACCCTGAAATCACAAAATTTTATTGATAAAAGTTCCTTTCACAAGACATAGCTACATTTTTCGTATGCTGATAGATGCATGGCCTTGAGAACTCCTTCAATGATTTTTTTATGCTTTTATTGGACTAATATTTATATTTCGATTATTTGAAATTGTGTTCTTAGCCTCGAAATAGGAAAGGGTTAGAAACGGTCATGCCAGGTGTGTACGGTGCTTAGTCTATTACATTCGTTGAGTTTTTTGCTTCAAAATCTTGAATTTTTGTTCACCTAATTTTTCCAAGTATCAAAATTATGAATTACAAAAACAGATAGCACCCAAATTAGAGTTAGTAATAGGAAGTTTCATAAAAGAAAAAATAAGGACGCCCACCTCGGAACCGGAAAGTATTAGTTGACTGAACGAAGTGAGGTCTAGTTTTAACTTCACACTTTGCTTTTTGTTGTCTGTTTGTACCACAAAAACTCTCAAATGTCTTGTCCGATTATGATGAAACTTGAATGACATTTATTAGGTTCATAGAATTGGTTTTTGGGCCAACCAGGCCTTTCAAGAGAATGAGGTCTACATTTGACTTAATTTATATCAAGATAACAAAAAAATGTCCAAATTTTCTGCACGATTACAATACTTTATCTCCTATAGGAAGAGAAAGTAAAAATATGTTTTCTCCTATATTTATTGGTAGCAGCCTCAGAGCAGTTAGAAACTCTAACAAATATTTAGGGAGCAAATCAGCTCTTTTAAATTGCCCACACTGTGTGCATTTCAGTCATTAAAGTAAAAGTACGAGTATAACGATTAATTATTATTCAATACCGAGTGGGGGTGCTCGCAGGCATACTTACTTATAACATTGCATATATACAAATAGAAAGCAATATACATGTTCTTATGGGAGTTCCGTAAGAATGGTGTATTTGTTTGTCCTTGCATTTATGCAAAGATATGTGCTATACACTAACATAATTTTCGTTTGTCTGCGAACACCCTTACGCTTACTGAAGGAAACATTATGTCATGCTATACCTGAGGAGTGATGGCCAACAAGCCCAAAGGATCATTTATGAGTACATCCGTACCAGCATTGTATACCATAATATCAGGACAAAACGAACGCAGCGATCTCTCCAATCCAGCTTCAATTTTCTCCAAGTAATGATTATCCTCAGTGTATGGGGCAAGTTCAATGCGGCATCTAATAGCTTCCTTGGCTTTCTCATCTTTTGGGTATATTCTTTTATTATACACATCCATTATAAAAATGCGGGGTTCATTTATGAAGTCGTGAGCATAACCGTTGCCCTTCAATACAAAGAAGATGGAGAACATGTTAGTTCAAGTCAGAAGTAGAAATCCTTCAAAACACGTGACTTTATGTTCTTTAGTTTTAAAATACGCGTATGGAATAATAAATATACTTTAAAATTGTAGAACATAAAGTCCAGTTTTTTTATCACTTTCATTTCATAGAGTTTTCATGAGCATCTGATCTGAATGTTCGTTCGAATCCTTCTCTATTTGGCAGTGGCGTACCTAGAACATTGAGCGCCCGATACTTCGTAATTTTTCACAACAAATATTGCATTTTCTAATAGCATTTTCCTGTGAAAGAGGAAAATGCCGTTTTGGAACGCGTTTAGAACGCGGTCTTAAAAACTTGAGATGAATCAAAGTAGATTAACAAATATTGCAATTCTTTCAATCGAAAATGAAACTGCTGCAATGTTGGATTAGGAGGATACAATATGTACATTTGCAACTTGCAATGATTAAAGCGAGAAAAGTGAACATTTAAGTTTTTCAATTGTGACGGAGATTTTTTTTTAAGTTTTTAATGTTATGAGATTATATAAATCAGATAAAAGATTCATTTTTCATCCAAAATTGATATCCAATGTTCACGTAATCTTTCTATGAATGAAAAACTCGATTTTTCAGTAATTCATTTTTTCAGTACCATTTTTTTATCTTACGGAACAGCGAAGATCGTTCTGTCGCCCACAAATCATTGCGCCCGGGGCGACCGCCCCCCCCCCTGTACCCCTTGGTACGCCACTGTCATTTGGGGAAGGTGGTAATGGTGACTTGTTTGGTTAACATTTGTCAAAATTACTTATAACAACCGAGTGACAAGAACTTAGAATTAAAATAATAATAACATTGACATAAATAATAATGCTATTTGGTATGTAAGTTTCATTTTTTTTTTTTTTTTTTTTTTTTTTTTTTTTTTTTTTTTTTTTTNGGTTTTTTTTTTTTTTTTCAAAATATTCCTCAGAACCAATTTCGGAGAACTATAGATCAATCTCTTTTATAATCATGCCATTCCAAAGGATTCAAACAGTTCCATAATTTTTCAACTATCCAAAAAAGCAACTTGAATGTTATTTGAGATAAAGAAATGATCCGTTTTGAAAGCGTCATTAAAAATATAGATGTGACCGAAAGTTTAGCCGTTAATTAACAATCTATTCATTGATGTAACCAGGATTTTCATGAAGGGGGGGCACTCGAATTAATCTTTAATAAGTTAGATTGTCACAGTGATTTTTGAATCCCTTAAGTAAACTAAAAAGAATAGTTAGCTAACCGTGCAAAAGGTACCCGTTCAATCACCGTTTGAGGTGCAAGAGTAAAAATTGTATATTGATTGTAATTTGTGATTTGATTGTAAATATGAATCGCAATTTACTTGGAATCTCGTTCGTTGTTTCTCGGATTGAAGAAGATAGAAGTCAAGCAGAGTTACAGGAGAAATGCAATTTACCTGATGTGCATCTAAATCAACAATCATCGCAGTTGAAATAGACTTTGATTGAAACAAATATTTCACTAGAAGAGAAATATCAGCATAAGCACAAAAACCACCTCCTTTACTTTCATAAGCATGGTGAAAACCTCCACCTATATTGATTGCCCATCCACGACGTAGAGCAAGGAAACCTGCCTCCAGTGTCCCTGAAATAATATTTTTTTTTAGATTAAGTCTAAAATATTTAGATGTTTTATTCCACACATATAGTAATCTATTTTTTATGGACTAACTGCCGAGTCATATAAAACCCAAATAGAGCTGATTCACCGTTTTGCCGTAATGTTGGTTTTATTGAGTGCTACGTTTTCTTGTTATAGATAATGTTTGAAGTTACTTTATCTTTCCAGTTGCACAACTCTACCTGTCCGGAGTAATAACTCCATCCATCATGCGTGACAGAGTGCTTGCTTAGGTGGAATGCCAGAAAAAAGTTGATTATGTTGGTGTACGGGATAAGATCTACTCAGCTCGAAATTAACAGTTCCCGCCATTTCTAGATTCAGATTTTTTTAAAAAAGTGGAAATAGTTTGATATGAGGTTACTGGTTACCGAAAGGGTTTGGTGGCCCTCGGATGGAACCGAGAGAGAATACAGTCCAGACAGCCTCAGTGCGTAGATTTGATCATCGGGTGAATGATCGCTAGAAACGGGTGATCATCATTAAACATTCACTATTTGGCAAACATTCTCAAACTGAAATCAAGGAGAAGCTTCAGCCACTCTACAAAGCTTTATTAGCTTTTTAGGGAAGATTACTGTTTATTACAGAAGACGGCAAAACTGAGCTTTGGAAATTGCAGTTACCCCAGTTTGTGAATGACCTACCAGAAGAGCCACCACAATTGAAATAATTGTGGTGGATCCTCTTTTAGGTAATACCAAAAAAAATTGAAGGTCCCTGTAACGCATTAGATCTGAAGTATCAGGTATAGATAAAAACTGATGACAACTGCTGAGAAATTAAGACCCACTATAACCCCCCTATCTACTGACAGTCATGCAAAGCTTTATTCAGCCACTCTGCAAAGCTGTATTAGCTTTTTAGAGAAGATTACAGTTTATTACATAAGACCGCGAAACTGAGCTTTGGTAATTTCAGTTACCCCACCCAGTACAAAGGAGATGGCAATCAGGGTGGTACACTCCTAAGAGCTAAATCATGAAGATGAAAAAAAAAAAAAAATACTGAAATACGTCCTCGGCATTCTTGTTCATAAAAGAATACACTAATTGCACCATTTCAGAAAATGTTAGGAGGGCGGATACAGGTAATGTTCCAGGAAATAAAACATACCTCCAGTTTGATATCTCATTGGTTTCAAATAACATTTTTGAACAAAATAATTAGGAACTCCCATCAGGGGACAAACTTCAGATATGGCAGCCACATTGAATGACCAATTCAAACTCTTTAAATATTTACTGGTATGAGCTAAGAGTAATTGTTCAGGCGTGACTTCTTCAGGTGTTATGATGTTGTCAAGACTGACAAGCTTGGCGTCTTGTAGGTATCTGAATATGTGTTTCCATTTCTTAGCGTCAAATGGGTGAAGTTTCTCTAACTTATAGAAGTGAACGTTGTATTCAGGACGATAGACAATTGGCCAAGGTCGTGTGATGGAACACTGTGAGGGTTCACAGATTATTTCATCTTCTAAAGCTTTTCTTTCTTGGAGAAATTCAACTTTCCGTTTTCTTTTTACACTGAAAAAGAAATATGTTTCACATTAATCGTTGTTTTTTGAGGACATATTTTCTAAATAGAATGGCGTCGTGCTTCAGTAGGATTAAGGGCAAAGGAAAAATAATTGTGATCAACTCTGTCTGAAATCAGTTCTTTAATTTTTTGATATTGTACAATGGGGTAGTCCATCTTGCTTCATCGAGGTTTTATTCTGATAAAATAAACAAAGAATTGGAGGAGAACAAAAACTGAACAAATTCTGGACAGAGGTGATATTTTTCTTTTTAAGTAAAAAAATACGCTCACATATATTTCCTAACATATTCTCAAGTTAGCCAAGCACATAATAAAACGTTTAATTTAAATTAAACGCTGATTAATCAAAAACCAATCATTCAATCACCCGTTCCAAAAAATAATATTTCTTAGTCTAGTCACGTCTTCTTTTATGGCTATTTTAGAATTGACATTCTGTTCGTCTAAAATACCATAGCCTTACAAGCCGCCTTATTAAGTTAGTAGAGTTTATGAACTACACACGGAAAGAAAGTACTATTACCTAATATTATTTTCCATAACGCAGAATAAAGATTTGATTTCAATATTTCACACAACATTATCTAATATTCAACGCTGGCGTGACCACATCTGAAACAAAAAGTTAGCGAAGTCAAATGAAAAACAAAATCAATTTGAAATCCTCAGCATTAAAAGTACATACAGCCTTGTTGAAAAATGTAAGGGTGTCTGAAGAGGGCTTTACCATAAGAATGCTAACAGTTGTTCGTTATATATATATATATATATATAGCAAATGAACACGCTGACCGGTCCGAAATCCCCTTCATTGATCTTGAACCGGCAATCGTTATCAGCAAAACTAAAGCACGCAGTTCGGTGAGACAATGGATGAGGGAGATTCATGTGCCTCACTGGACTAAAACCTCAGGACAGCGACACAGCAAGCAAATGATGACAAAACCATCAAAATCTCTAACTGCTGATCTCCTTCGTTTAAGTAGAAAACACTTGTGACTGATCACTGGACTAATAATGGGACATTGTGGTCTCAGAAAACAACTACACAATATGGGAATCTTTATGGAAAACCCATTGTGTACATTATATAGGGAGGAAGCGGAAACAGCCTCTCATGTGATCTTTGATCGCAGTACCCTACTGAATTGGAGAGTGAGTATCATCGAGTCATTGAACCGCAGAGAGGAACTTGTCCAAAACAATCTGGTAAGAAGACTGCTCAAACTCTCTGAACAGTTGAACCTTAGCTAGAGAAATAAGCTTAACCCCAATACCTAAAAAGACCATGATACTGAGGTGTAAGGATTACAAACCTTAGGGGGTAAAGCGAAATGAAATGAAATTGTTCTGTTTTCCCTACAACCTACAAATTTCATATTCTTTCTAATTTTGAAATATCACTTCTAACGCACGTGCTGACATTTTTTTTTAAACAATTCTTTTGTGGTACGATTGAAATTCAGTACAGTTTAATCAAGTGATAATACATATTTTTGAACCAAAGAAACTCGTTAGCTCCACACAGCAGGAGTCTCACTCTCGGATAATCAAAGCAGGGGAAAGTTCAGCCTGAGAACATTTTAAATATTTCTTTACCCTTGATCCTGATAATATAGATTTTATATTATAGCACTGATCATTCATCAACTAGAATAAATAAACAATAACTTACCACCTTGTTTAAATTCAGGACTAATATATCGGCAAGAACCATTTCCGAAACTGGAAAGCTAAAGATAACTTCTGCAAGCAGTAAGTAATTAAATTACCAAACATGCTTAAAATTCAGATACATTTCTCAAAATCTGGGTCGTGAATCATATTTTCACGGTGGTTTATCATATTTTCAAATCGAGTGCCATTACGAATTGCTAAAATTTTGTTAAATGGGTTTCAGCTGATAACGCTCTGATAAGGAAAAGTTAAAACAATGTTGTCAGATTTCACAGTCTATAATGAGAAAAATGCTATATTACCGACTGTTTCTGTTCATTAGTGCTTTCTTCATGTAGGATATTAAATAATATCGGCACATTTAATCAAGTATTATTTTTCAATCCCTATCTAATTGTTGATGGTGTGTTTTCAATGCCAAAAAATATTTTGAGTCCTCCAGGGCCAAAAATATCGTGTTTCAGCCAGTGGTCTGTTTGTATATCTACCTGTAAACAAGATGACTCAAGAACGGTAAGTGCTATAGATCTGAAATTTGGTATCTCTGTCATTGTTCTGCCAAGGGCGAACCATGAAACTTTTGGTTGAAATTGAATATACGGTTGGATGTTTTCACGAATCCCGCTAAAAAGGAAACAGTATGAACTAGAGCTTAAAAATTAATGCATATCAATCAATTTTCTGTAAATTACTAGACACTTGAAATTTTGTTAGTATGTACCTACTTATGTCAATTGTATCTATGGCATTGAAAACGTTGAGATTTATTGCTCAGAAGAGAAACAAACATACTCGTACCAATGGATGGAACTCGAGATTTGGGCTCTTGGGACCTCAAACCGTGTTTTGTCATTGGAAACTCGATATCGAAAATTTCAGGCCATTAAAATATGTAGGTACTTTCTTCTTTTTTTATAGATAAGGAAAATCGTGTGATATGGACACCAGTTTTTTTTAATATTGATAATAATTTTACTTTGAACTAAACAAACTCGGTAGCTCTACAACGGCTTTTATATTTGGTAATCATTTTATAATTTTTAAGTGTCTGTAACACTTAGACTTATAAGTGTTATATTTGGTAATCATTTTATAATTTTTAAGTGTCTGTAACACTTAGACTTATAAGTGTTACAAACACTTAAAAATTATAAAATGATTACCAAATATAAAAGCCATCCAAATAAGCAAAGATTTTTTTTTTTTTAATTTGGCTTAACGTCTCTTTAACTTATGTCAATTGTATCTATGGCATTGATATTGGTCGACTGGTCATTCAAGACGGGGGTTTTACCCTCCATTCGCTGGAAACTTGCAAACCAGCTACCCACATTGACCTCACCCAGCCTGGGTTGGGCCGGAAANAAAAAAAAAAAAAAAAAAAAAAAAAAAAAAAAAAATATGCATGATTCGCAGCTATTAAATTATGCACAATAAAAATCTATGGCAACGTTGGAAAATAAAATATTTTTTCCAATAACTACCAAGTACTTCTTTAAATAAATGATAGAATGCGACACAGTTATCGATCATTCGGCAGTTTCTACGAACGTTCATTTTTTTGGATTTATATTGTAAAATGTT
This sequence comes from Pachypsylla venusta, assembly GCA_012654025.1. NCBI lineage: Eukaryota > Metazoa > Arthropoda > Insecta > Hemiptera > Aphalaridae > Pachypsylla > Pachypsylla venusta. Next base: position 11,661,114 of record CM022879.1, on the reverse strand, counting down.
TGTGAATCATGAACTAATGATTCACATGTATTTTCAATGGCGCAGCATCTACTTTTGACCAGACAGCAGAACGGTGAAGGTAAGCTTCTATAAAATTACTTAGATTGGCTCTCAAAATGGACCAGTCCAGTCCAAGCTATGGCCTTTGATTTCATAAATGTGATGAGTGAGATAGGTGAAGTGAGACAGTTTTAACTTCAAAGATAAATTTAAGAGTAAAAATTAATAAAATGGATATTTTTTTTTTAAATTATTTTGCTAGTGAGTCTCACTTGTACCCATGTGCTATGGGGACAAGACGAAATTACTCCGAATATAATGCAATATTATCTAGAAGGTAAGAATCATTTTCATTAAGGGAAGGGATCAAGATAGACAATCAAATCGACTCTGACACGCTCAATTGTCCGACTCCCGTCAGATCCCAGAAGTCAACCAATGGATGAGAGTTTATTCGGGGACACCACATGTTGTTGGGTATTTTGGGGTTCTAGAGGACAACTAAATAGGCGTTGTTGATGTGAAACTGCCGCGAGTAACCTACTAAATAATAAAAATAGAGTACACCCCAATTGTTCCAAAAATCAAAGTGGGAACTTACCGATATTAATTTTAAGTCCTGTATTTGCTTCTAATGAGGCCTTCATAATAGTATGTATACGTTTTCTTTCAAGTACTCTGAAAAGAATGGCCATCACAAGTCAAAATAGATTGAACATGTTTGGAAAATTTGAGACGACATAATCTCAAAGAAATATACATAAACGGGGACCAGGTATAAAGTTTTTTAAACGGTCTAGGAGGGTTTCTGGTATACAATAAGCGCTCGCGTGGAAATTTTTCACAGTCTCTTATGGTCTTTTAAATCTTCGCAAATAATTCAAATGGGATGTCGACTATACAGAAATCTTTATTTGAGAATCTGACTACAGAGAGGTTTTCCCGCATCAAAATAGATTATTTCGGTATTCACTAATTATTTTCATGTTTGTATGACATTTATTTTGTTTTCAATTCCAAAAACATAAAATTATCAGAACCATTTTTATTAATTCTTTGTCATGATGTTTTTCGGAGGTAAGCCTAAAACATATTCACAGTTTGTCAGTTGTCACTAATTTTACTGATAACAAGAATAATGATAACAAATAGGTAAGTACATAGTACATAGTCTCTCATAATATCGAGTTGTTGACTCATACCACCACTACACCACAATATACTATAGCACAGTCCCCTCCCTTCGATTCTCAACACGGTCTAATTTCTCAAATTTATTTTTCATTATTTCTCAAACTGTTTTATCTTCTTCATAACAAAATCATTCTCGTTTTGAAATTTGTGAAGTAATTTCGTACTGTTGATAAGTAGAAAGTACTCTCGTATTTTTTGTAGTATAAAGAATTAAATAACTTTTAATTGATTTTACTATTTTATTTTTTTTATTAATAAAATATTATTTAGTTTTCTATATAAAGAAAAAAATATATCTTTTAAAGAACATAAATTTGACTTGAAAAATTCATACAAAATCTAACGAATTAATTTCTCACTTGAAAAATTATTGATTTATTTTATGTTTTAAGTTTTCTAAACCTGAGTATTATATCTATGATTAAAATAATTAAATAAATCCTAATTTGAAGGTTTTAATTTGTGTTAAGTGACTTTGTTTTTAATATCTGGAAGTTGTTCTCATCTATCTACTTCTGAGAGAGTACCTACTCATCCATCTTCATCATTATAAATTGGAACAATTAAGTATAACAATATAAACTTTCTCTTACTATTGTGACATTATTTTAATTATTTACTATGGAGTTTTTACACAAGTTCTTTCTTTAGAATCAAGGAATTATTCATCTACATCTGAGTATACCAGTTCGATATTATAAAACATTGAAGACACTATTTGAAAATGCCTGCAGCTCAAGTAGTACCAGGATGTTCCCGTACACCTTTCTTTGAAAAGTCCAATTATTCTTCACCATCATTAGTTCGAAGTCCAGAATCTATGAGTGGATCAATGACACTAATAGGGCCTGGTAGTCATGTCCAATCTGTGCAAGTTAAAGTATACAAAACATCTTGCGAACATTTCGCTGTTATTTATCCACAAAAGAAAGTTTGTCGACCATTAGGTGTTATTAATATTAAAAATATTTCATTAGAAAAATTAGATAAAGGCTTTAAAATTCGACAAAAAGGTTTTGACTCTCCAATGTGTTTTACGTTTATAAGTGAAACAGACAAGGAATTGGATCTTTGGTTGGATGCTTTCACTTGTATTACATCAGGCACTATATTAGGTTCATGTACATTACCAATTTTAATGGAGGATGAGGAATTCAATTAGGATTCTCCTGAAAAATTCCTTTATTTAAAAATCAACATTGACCACTTTGGAAAAATGTACTCTCCTCATCCATGACAGTCTTTTTTGAACTAGCTGTGATCCAGAACTCCGCCTCAAAAAGCATAAAATATAGGTACTACAAAAATATAATATGGGCCAAAAAATAAAATGAAACATTTTGTCCTTACACAACAATCCGAATCTCAAAGCGATTGATTTCCTAAATTTATAAAAATCTTAATGTTCATTTAAGATTTTTATAAATTTGGTGGGAATCACATCATTTCCAGAATATTTATTTGACATTACTTAAGGAATGAATCACTACGGTACTGAGTCCGAGAATGTCTTTTTTTATTTCTCACATCCAGTGAGTAGGTGTCGAAAAACGAAATCAAAGTATGAAAATCTCGGGAAATTGAAAATAAAAGAATGTATTAGTCCCATTTTATCAGTAAGCACATTTATTTCATTCCGTGTTCAGTTCCTTAAAAAATCTATTTCGTTAATCCAGAAAAAAACCCGTTTATATAGCCAAGCCAATTGAAATGAATAATATAAAAATATCGGACACTCCAAAGGTCATTTTGGAAAGAGTCATTTAATTAAGGCGTGAAAATAGGAAATACTTCTTTTTTTTGGTTTTGGAAGGATTATCCGTCGATTAATTAACGTTTTCAGAGAACGCCCGATTGTTGTGTGCATATTTTTTTTTTGTAGATATTTAAAAAGAACTAAGAAATTATCTTCCTTCTAATATATAAAATTCTCGTGTCGTGGTGTTTGTTTCCATACTCCTCCAAAACGGCTAAACCGATTTTAATTAAATTTTGTATGTACACTCTGCGAATAGGTTTAATATTTAATTCTATTAAATATAATTTAATAGAATTGAACACCAAATTTTTTGCGTAGGACGTGTTGGGAGTAGTATTGGGTTAGGTTCCAAAAAAAAAGTCTGCTGAGTTTAACAACCCGTTACTACTCTCCATGTTCTCTCATCTTCTCGAAACGAAGTTCGGGTACTCAGCTAGTAACTATACACTTTTAAAAACTCTGCTTTTCTCTGGACTAAAACGCGTTTATTTCATCATTATAAATTTTTCTAGCATAAAGAAAAGATCTTTTGTTTGTTCTTTTATTTTTTTTAGTTAAAGAACCAATTTGTAATTTTCTTTCTGGAGACTTCATTTATTCCCCCTTATCTATTATATTATATATCTATTATTATAAAACGCAAAGCCCAGTTGGTATACTGACTGACGTACTGACTGACTGATAATCAACGTAGCTCCACGATGGCTAAACGTAGATACTTGAAACTTGGCACACAGGTTTCTTTTAGTATGTAGGTGTGTAATAAGAAAGAAAAAAAATAAAGTTCAAGTTGGAGCAAGTTACCGCCAAAAATGGCGCTATTTAGCGGGTCTTTTTGCAATTTTTTTCTGGGCAAACTAAAAGATATAACGAAAAATGACCGAGAATAGACCCCCCAAAATAGTATATAAGGGACCATTAAAAATATAAAATTTGAAAATTTCCGCTTTCTAACCGATTTATGGACGGTTTTCGCCACCAAAAATTCGGAATTGAGAAGTACCACTTCGGGTTGAGCGAGAAAGCTGAAATTTGATACAAAGGTGTTCCGAAGTACAAAAAGTCATATCCTTGAATAAAATATTGAATTTTCTAACTAGGAGTGGTGCTCACTCTGGGGGTCGGTTCCACCAAAAACCCATAGTTAAGAAGTATCACTTCGGGATAAGCGAGAAAGCTGAAATTTTATACGAAGGTGTTCCGCAGTGCAAAAAGTAATATCTTTGAGTAAAATATTGAATTTTCTAAAAATGAGCCGTGTTCACTCTGGGGGTCGGTTCCACAAAAAATCTAAAATTGAGAAGATTTAATTTCGCGATCTCAAAATTGTTGTTGAAATTTTTAACCGTAGCGAAGCACGGGAAAATAGCTGGTATTTTATAAAGGAGGGATTGAACAACTAACAACATATATCTACACAAACATCGAATCGTCGCGCCGGTCCCTGGTAGTTCATTCCTCTAGGGTAGTTTATCCCTGTGTGATTAGAAATTGACATGGATAAGTGCTTTCGGCAAAGAATCATCCGATCATAATTATGTCTCCTTGTTTTTTCACAATAATTATAATACAGTGATCATGTTTATACTGAAACCGGTATCTTGAACAATCTCTTAAGGGAGAGTTTTAATTACTAGGGTCTGTACCTATATTTAGTTTGAAATGTTGTTAGACCTCCTTTTGGTTGAAAAATCAAATATACTTCTTTTGCATGACGTTCCTCAAATTGTTTATTTGATAGGAAAGTCATTTGGAAAATACTGTTAGTTCTATAGATTGTAGATTTCACTTAATTAATGGGCTGCCATATGGCCCGGTTTTGCCAGTAGGGACCAACGAATAAAATCATCCAATTCTACCAACGTATAATGTGCATGTCCATACTAAGCTTCATCTATATCGGACAAGGCGTTCGAGAGTTGTGGTACAACAAGACGTTTAATAATATTCATGGAGTTAAAATTATACTTTATTTCGTTTGGTCAAATTCAACTAAATGATTTTTAACAATCAGACTAGCAGCTAGCAGCATGGTCACTTGGTTAGACCGATGTTGATTCTATGAAGTTGATATTGGGTATATCAACACTGAATTGGGAACTGACTGCAAGCAGAAACGAAGGGTCGTCAAAAATATTTTTTTCCTTGAACAATTGCTTTTTTAGCGAGGTATAGCAATAAAAACGTAACCTAACCGATTAAAAACCTTGTAGGACAACCTTGTTTGTTTTTACGGTCACGTTCCATTAAAAAATAGAATTTGTTAAGGAATTGTTTTTTTGGTTCAGGCAGAAATGAACCATCTGAACAACATTCACCTCACCTAGCCTGGGTTGGGCCGGAAAAAAGACCAGCATCACGAGGGCGCGAACTCACGTGGACACCCACATGGTACAACCCCGCTGACCGTTGCTTAACTTCAGTGATCTAACGGGAACTGGTGTATTCAACGTGCAATAGACGCTGGCTATTATTGCAATTCTACAACTCTGTTCAAATAATTTGATTGTATTGGAACTGATTGATTCGCGATTCTTTTTCAATACATTTTTTCATTCTAAATATTTCCAGTTGGTCATTGTTGATTACCATTTCCATTGTGATACTTTACTGAAATATTATCTTTAAAAAAAACTAATTGTAAATAAGTGTACATTTTTAGTTATTAAGTATTAAAAAAAATCCATACATTGCCCTTTTTCAACTCAAAAATTTGTTTTGAATTTCAATTTTTTTCTTATTATTCCACTGGGTTTGTGTTTTTCATGTGACACGCTATTTGTCCTATTTTGGGCGCAACATATTTACTGAATTTCAAATACAAAAGTGTTCTAGTGTTGCCTACAACCTGCAGCAATATTGGAAAGACATTTAATATTATTTTGCTTGTTTAATGTCAGGTGTCTTTAATATGTGGCAGAACATGTTTACAGAAAGAGTGTCAGAAGTAGTTCTTTGCTTACAACCTACACCTATAGCAGTATTGGAAAGCTCGAGACACCGGACATTTGAATTCATCTGTTCCACATGGTGTCTAAAATCATTCAAAAATATTGTCAGACGCAGTTCTTTGTTTGCATCCTATATTGGAAAGACAAACGCAATGAAAATTGCGATTTTGCTTTTCTTGTCCAATGCATTCATCTCTGTCATATGATGTCCAAAAACAATGATAAAATATGATACATGTTAACTAAAATCATTCAAAGATATTGTCAGACGCAGTTCTTTGTTTGCATCCTATATTGGAAAGACAAACGCATTGAAAATTGCGATTTTGCTTTCCTTGTTCAATGCATTCATCTCTGTCATATGATGTCCAAAAACAATGATACAATATGATACATGTTAACTAAAATCATTCAAAGATATTGTCAGACGCAGTTCTTTGTTTGCATCCTATATTGGAAAGACAAACGCATTGAAAATTGCGATTTTGCTTTCCTTGTTCAATGCATTTATCTCTGTCATATGCTGTCTAAAAACAATGATACATGTTAACTAAAATCATTCAAAGATATTGTCAGACGCAGTTCTTTATTTGCATCCTATATTGGAAAGACATACGTATTGAAAATTGCGATTTTGCTTTTCTTGTCCAATGCATTCATCTCTGTCATATGATGTCCACAAAAAAAATGATACATGTTAACTAAAATCATTCAAAGATATTATCAGACGTAATTCTTTGTTTGCATCCTACATCCTATGACAGAGATGAATGTCATATGATGTCTAAAAACAATGATACATGTTAACTAAAATCATTTAAAAATATTGTCAGGTGCTCTTCTCTGTCCGCATCCTACATTGGAAAGACAAACGCATTGGCTATTGCGATTTTGCTGCACTACCATTATTTACGGCGAAGATTCGCCTACTTTTCGCTTCCGACTCGGGTTTCGTGTTCTTCGTTTTTTTTTTTATTGTTGCTATTGTTATTGAGTATCCGTCGGTAACTCAGTGCCCACGTGACCAGTCGCTATTTTTCCTCTCTTCTACCTGTCCAGTCTACTCGTCAATAAGTAAATATAAATGCCTCATCTTCGACATTGTTCCAAACTTCGTGTGTGAGAGAAATCAGATGACTGATCACGTATGTCCTGAGTTAACAACGAGCAATAACAAAAACGCCAACCAGTCATTTTCGTTGAAAAAGTGTTCTTTTTCCTTTGCTGGCTGACATTATAGAATTGTAAATAGAAGAATTGGGCGTCGTCTTTAGTGCAAGACAGTCAGTATAGAAATACCAAAAGCAATGGATAGCCCTGAATGCATCAAACTCGAACTCATTCAAATTTCTTACAGGTACCCTGTGAGAAATTTTATTGTATGAGTTGAATTTTCGTCGATGAATGACGTAATTGGTTATCTGGCAATGACGTAATTGAAATGCGCGCCAACTTGGCTGATATGATCTGACATTCCAAGAAGTTCTACAGATTGATAGTATATTATGACAACCCAAATTAATAATTCATGTCATTGAAAAATTTGACAAAAGATTACATCATTGCCAGATGTGTTATTCAGATGTGAATTAATAGATTTTTCAATTCTTTGCTACAGAAAACCTTCATTCGTTGCACATCTTGCGTTCTTATTATTGTTGCATCCTTCAGAAAACTTTGAATTGAGTGTTCGACTTTTTTCTAAATTAAATATATTGATTTTTAAGTGTACATACTTAGTGAGGAGGTAAATCTTTTTTGCGTGTGGTTCTTATATTGTCAGAATGTCAGATATGTGTTTTTATAAATATTACCTACACTTTGTGTGTATGGCTATAATAGTTGATACGTGGAAGAAATTTGTTATTTTTACGATTTTGTGCAACCGCACATAATGTCTCAAAAATACTTTAAACTATTGGGGCCCTCCATATATATATATAAAAAAAAATGAAATACATATTCAATTGAATGTAAAATTTGATAAAATTCGACTGTATAAAATAAGAGGTTGACCTGGTTGACTTCGAATAACCTTGGAGGACAACCTCTCAATTTAAAATTATTAAATTTAATCTATGTGTCCCTTACTTTCCGGTATCACTGATTATTTATGTACTCGTTTTAACTTTTGGCCAAACTTTGATTAAATTAAGTACCTATAATTGAGCTGTAGACGGGTCGAAAATTTGAAAAAGTTTTTTTGAAATTTCTTCTAGGCCTGGTTGTGTTTGGGGGTAACTCAGCCTCCTGAGAACAATTGAGTAGCTGGGTTATAGCGACACGTGGTAGCATTATAAGGTAAAAATTATTAAAGTGTAGCTTAGGCTTAGTGCTATTGGAGAGAATTTTGAAAATACCTTGTAATGCTATGATGCCCACAAACATTGTGACATAATAACAAAAAGAAATATACATTTATAGTATGTCCCCTTTCCCATCCTGAAATTTTGGTTAGAATAGATTTTTGAATTCCTAACAGTTCCGGAGATATAAAATCTACCACCCAGTATGTAGAATTATTGCAACTTTGTTTCGTAAGAAATTTTCAAATATTTTGAGAAAACCCCCAATTTTGATTTCTTAATTAATTTGCTAGTGTAACTAACGGGTTTCCTTATCTAGGTAGGTTATTAAGAACAGGATGTGCATAAATATATGATTACACTTTATCTTCACAACGCAAGTACGAGTAACACCTAGAATAACAAATTAATGGTCATATGATAATTTACTGTAAAGTATAACGTTATTTGAATAACTAGTAGTCCCCAGTAGTGTAGACCTCACTCAAATAATAGGCAGCCATTATGTGCCGGGTGAATCAATATGACTCAAAACTAATCAGCTAATTGTATGAAAGTAATGAATTTCCGTAACAAGATAATCAAAATTGGACAAGGTTTTCCAGAGTTATTTGTTCCAAGATAACTCTCCAACGTCTTGTCCAAAGACAAGATGTTCCAGAGTTATTTATTCCGAGGTTACTCTCGAACGTCTTGTCCAAAAACAAGGTGTTCCAGAGTTATTTGTTCCAAGATAACTCTCGAAATTCTTGTCCAAAGACAGGTTATTCTAGAGTTATTTGTTCCAAGATAACTCTCGAACGTCTTGTCCAAAATCAAGGTGTTCCAGAGTTATTTGTTCCAAGATAACGTATGGAGATTCATTTTTTTCGTGGAACGACAGATAAACAGACGTTTAAAGATAAATCGTGGATTGTGGTGTTAAAATTAGACCTCACTTCTTTTGATGCATTATTATATCTACGAAACCTCATTAGCATTACTTCACGTGATAGTATGTGTTCCGACCTGGAACACATACTATCACGGTTCCAGCCAAGATTCATCAAAAGCACTGGACCGACCTGGAAGACATATCACAGCTCCAGCCAATTAAGGTTCATCAAAAGTACCGGACCAACCAGGAACACATACCAACAGTTCCAGCCAATATTCATTAAACACTTTTCGACAATCTATTAACACCATTAAAAAAAGATGAGAACATTTGATTCTAAGAGGGATACCAAAAACACTTCAGAATCAGGTTTTTACATAATATTGTGGGTAAATCCATTGACGCCCTACGGAGCTGGATAAGCAAATTTTTTATTGTTATCTATTTTGATTTTGAGTGGTTTGTACTTATCCATCATTAAATATATATATATACTACAGCCTACTGATAATGACTTAGCAGATACAAGAAATTTCTCTTCAAAGCAATCTATGTCAATTAGAAGAAAAAAAAAAAAAAATCTTTACAGAAGTACTTGTACATTGAGCATTAGACCAAAACCTTACCTCAATAAGTACGGAAAAATCCCTCCCCGTTCGCAAAATAACCATATTGCTTGATGGAAACAGAAAAAGCTCAAAAGCTATATTAACTCGAGAGAAGGAAGATTCCTATGTGTAATCACTATTTTCAAACAAATTTTTGACATTAACGAAAGAAAAAAAAAAATTGAGGGATTTACAAAATCATGGGCAAAAAAATAAGATTAGCACCAGCATAAAGTACGCCAACAGAAACTGGTTTTTCGGCACACCGAAAATTCACGAAAAGAGATGTCTTTTATATAAAACAATTCAGAGGTTTACGGCAAACTTCGTATATTATTATCATCCAGTACAGTCTACAGGGTGGTCCATTGAGTGTTACAAACAAGATAGTCTATCTAGGGTTCTCGTCAGATAAGTTCATCTATTGAGGCACCCTGTAGATACTTATCAGACAACATAATTCATACTTATCAGTCTAGTCCCAATCACATTAGAAACTTTAAAATTGATTATCCGTCAACTCACAAACCTTTGACTGATGTGAAAGTTATTATAATGTTTAACCTTAATAATAGTATTTTGTGTGCCAGAGTTCAAACAGTTCAATGTATGAAATCGCAGTCATACAATGATCCCATGGGGATATGTATGCGTCATTTTGCATATATCAACTTAAGAAATATAAAAACGTGCAAACGCCAAAAGTCATTTTTTTATTCGCCTCAGCTAGCACGTGTTGGGCCTTAAGCAAATTTGTATCATATATTACCCATTCATAATAGTATTGAATGAGATGTACGTGCGTGTCCTCACAGGCGAGGTTCTATAGTTATTAAGTGGTATTTCCACCATGTTTATAGGTCATGATTATATGATACTCGCATTTCGCTCATCTCGGATGATATTATCCAAATGATAATTTCTGGAATTTTGGGGTTCCTAAAGATCTTTAGATATAAAGTTTAAAAAAAGCGGCAATACCATCAACATCACCATGTGAAAGGGAAGATATCATTAATAGAACTCCGGCCCCGTTTTGAGTATGAATGTTAAATCAATATCAAAATAGGTACTTTCATTTTCTTTTAGCTTTCATGTATTACATTTACAAAATACCAAAGGCGTAGTTCTAGTTAAGATTTCATAGTTGAGCTCCCCTGGTGCCCAGAAAGTGCCCAAAATTTGAAACCATTAGGAAAAGTTTCCCCATTTATTTTTTGTGGAAACATTTATTTCAGCATTTTTCGAAATTCAAAACTAACGCAAGAAATTAAGCTTTACTTCTTTAGTCTTGAGACACCCAGTATTTCAATGACGCCTAAGATGAAGAAGACATAGGTAAATCGTTTGTTCGTAGGATGTCCTGAATATTTCTCAATATGTATTATGACATATTATTAACATAAAAATAACATCTTCATATAATCAGAACCTGTTTTAGTATCGATTTTTTCATGTTGGTACGCCAGATGACCAGTGGTTGTCCTAGTCCCGTGAGAACAACCGTCAACTAAGGTAATTGTGACAAGGTTACCCCCACGTGGCCCATTATTCATGTCATACAATTACATTACCAATTTCCCAGGTAGTAAATATTTATACCTGTTATAATGATATACTTGAGAATTACAGGTAATTGAATAATTTTTTTGATTACATGTACGTAATTAAATTCCATTATTGGACTGGAGGTTTCATTAAGACAATATGGGGTGGTTATAACAAATGTAGAAATATTAATCAGAAAAATCAAATAAGTGATTTGATTTTTGGAACAGCCAGTAGCGCAACATAGATTTTCATTTGAGGTGGGGTTTAATTCTCACTTTATGTTTAAAAAGTCACAGTAACGATTAAATCTGTTAAATAAATTAAAGATGAAAGTTCATTCGGTAGTAAGATGTGCGCTAACCGTACAAAAGTTTATATCGATTCAATCACCGTATGAGGTCGTAAATTTGAATATTATTTATTTATTTTTAATACGGGGGTAGGATAGACTCCCCTCCCCCTTGTTATTGTCCCTGAGAACAGTTTTTGGAAGTATTCCTCTTTTACTTTTCCTTATTTTTATGTAGCCCAGGGATATAAAAAAATCAGAGAGGCAGACTAGGACATATCCTGGTCACTTATATGGTTTCGCCATTTATACTTAGGGGGAAAATGGAGCTAGTATAAGCAGTGTTATATCCTTAAAAATCAACGAAAAATAACTGTTTTGTGGTTGCTTCAAAAGACAACAACACCGAAAGACATTCCTGACCCTTAACTCAATGGGTTCTTTTACTCATTACCCCTCAAATATCTCTAATTTCTGCAGATCCTAAGATACATGTATGAGAGGTTATATTACAACCAGTGTTGTTACCTTGAAAAATCAACGGAAATGTCTCCTTCAAAAGATATCAACGCCAAAATTCACCATCAAACCTTAATTTCTATTATCCGTCAATGATTTGTAAGTTAAATAGGTGTGAAATCGGACACTTTTATTTAGATGTGTAAATAAATACCTTAAGCAAGCCGGTCACTTTGTTACTTTATCTGTCGATCGCAGTTCGTTCCTGGGCATAGTTTGCCAAATTTAGCTACCTGAGCCCAGAGTCAAACTGTTCCAAAAGGATATTATTTTTTCATGACATCAAAACTTTGGTTCATTAGTTTGGAAATACGACCAAGATTTTGTTTATTTTTCTGGAAGCGCCTGGGTACTTCAGATTTGTGGAAGAACCACAAGATGTTTATGCACTTTGGTCGTCATATCAACCTTCCTTGATAAACACTGTTGACTGGTATCCTTTTATAGCAATGGCCTTACTTTTATTTTTTGTGAATTTGTTATTGACCTACAAACAGATCTCAAGAAATTAATTGATGAATATTTTATAAATTCTGTGGAATCGGATTTTTAGTTCACACTCTAGTATCTATTATCAAAAATATCAATCGTTGATTGAGAACAATTATTTGCCATGAAACTAATAATGGCTTCCATTTGGATGCATTTATAACAATAACAACAACAAAATTGAACAGAAATACTAGTACCTAACAAAGAGAGATAAGTCCTTGAGAGTGAGTGGCGGAGTTTGGATCATAAAGACAATGTTAGATGTTGTGGGAACTCACTTCTCTCATTTAAAATGGCTAACATGTGACCCCTGGTGTTTTCGTTTTGGAAGTCCCGATAATTCGAGTAGTTTATCGGGCTGCTTTTTTCGTAAACGAAAAGGAAACTAGTTTCAAAATATATATAATTCAATTATGATTTTTATGAAACTTTTTTTTTCAATTGGTCTCGCACCCCTTGGCTTGCCTGCACGCCCCCAGTTTGGGAACCGCTGACTCAGACAATTTTATTATAATGTCCTGTTATTGGTCCAGCGACTAGTTCATTAATCTGATCTATGAACAGTGCGTGCACATTTGTAGCCACTCGATTTACACTTGGGACGGAGGCCTGCAGGCAGGATTTTACTTCGGGAGTGGTTCCCATATGAAACAAAAAATGCCTTTTCAGGCATCAAGGAGGGTAAAGATATTACCCTCAAGCATTACCATATTAACAAGAAATTACGCCTTCCCTAATTATGTGATGACTAAGGCCCCGTTTCACGAAATTTACAAATCAAAAGTTCACAAGCTTCAATGTGAAAATAGTCTCATGACATAGTTTTGATACAACAGTATGCATGACCCACAAATAGTTGTCCGTTGTCCAACCCACTCGTCAAGACGCCAGTGTTCCCAAGCGAGATTCTGAAATGTGGAGGTAGATATCGGACTCTCGTCGACACTATCATGAAACGCATGTGTCCGATAAAACCTTGAGGTTTTCAGTTGAAGACTAAAGATGGTTATAAGTATTCATTCTGCTGGACGTTAATCAGGTTCTCTTACATCTCACAGAGACCAGGTGCACCAAATAGAAAGGGAGGGATATTTTATTGCTCAAATAGCCATAAGCATTGCTTAGGAAAATAATTTGCCTCCGTAGAAGGTCAAGGCTACTAATAATGAATAATTAAATTCGATCAAATTGAAAATAAATATACTGGCTTGTGCAGACAGTGGCGGGTAAGGGGGGGGGGCGATCTACCCTCGAACAAAAAGAGCATCCCTTAATTTATATTTGTAGAATTATCTGGGAATCTGAGAGAGTAGAGCTAACAAAAGTATTTTTAGACAATTCAGTTGTTAAGGTCATCATTTACCGTAGCTGAAGTTATCATGTTTTTTTTTCTTCATTAATCATTCATTGTGACTCCGTAATTGTTTTTTTTATCCTCGATCCCGCCTCAACTGAAGAACTGTATCGGCAATTCGTCCTGTGTGGGAAGTAGGTAGTTGCAGCAAGAAATCCCAATGCCAGCAATCCGCCTGCCAGTCACAGGGTTTTATGAATTATCGTCTGATCGACTTTTCATGTGTTACGATTTTTTTTGCGCAATATACGTTTTTTAAGCCATAGATAATTGTTATTCTCTTTATGTACAAAAACTGTTGAAAACACTTAATTAATAAATCAAAACATCTCTCCCTCTCTCTCTCTTGCGAAGTGTTTTGCATTGGGTTTACATTTCTTATTCATCTTCTTCCAGGTTTCTTTGTTTTCCGAATTTATTCAGAACCGTTTTCCGTCATTCCCATACTCCGTGATTTGAGTCAGTTTCAAATTATTTAACAAGTTTAGCACTGTTTCCGTTGTTATATTCTGCTTACATAATAGGACAAATCCACGTAGATGTTGAGCACGGATGGGGAAAACTCGGCCTTCGCATGATGTACTCAGATAAATTGGACTATTTTTTTGACCACTGAGCTACCTGCCTTGGTAGCTCAGTGGTCAACCTGCCTTGGTAGCTTAGTGGTCAAGTGCTCGCCTGGTAATCAGGAGGTCGCGGGTTCGAAACCCAGCCAAGGTAGGATTTTATCCTCTCAATTAATTGAGAATTTGACCACAATAATAGTACAAGCTTACTGCTGGAGTAAAGGGACTCGTAAGTCTCATTCGAGCAGTATAAATAAGCAGTATTATTATTTTTTCTAGAAATAAGTTCTAATTTCTTTGACGGTTCATGTTTTTTCCAAATTTGATTTAATTATATTCAAATGACGTTGTTCTTTTACGTAATAATGTATATTTCCAGTACACATTCTGACGGTATCTATTAATTGGAACAGCTCCTGTTAGAATTTTGGTTTTTTAGTTTTTATTACCCGCCATGACGTCATTTTATTGACTGAATGTCAGTACCTAGCGCAATAAATTTTGTCGATGAAGATAAGGTAAAGACAGATTCCAAAATTTCATATTATTTACATGTACATGTATATTTGAAGGAGTGCCCTTAATATTTTGTTTCGTTTAATGTTGTGATATCAAGGTAAGCGCTTCATTTATATTATTTAGTGTAGCTATAGACCAAAACCCGTATATTACACTCCGTCATAGCACTACACATATGTGTTTGGGAAACTACGAGCCAAGGTCAGAAAGCCCCATCCGCAGTTCCTTTTATGCTTTCTCTTTCACCTTACAGATTTGTGTTACCTTGTAAATTTAGTGACAGTTGAATGATTTGTTTACAAATAATTATTTTAATGCTTATACAACTTAACTTTATCTCTTTGAAATCTCTTTTATTAAAATGAAGATACAAAGGAGAGTGCTGGATAAAGAAAAGTTAGATGAAAGACTGTCTTGAACAAAATTATAGCGACTGTCTTGAACATTGTAGTTGATGATTATGAAAAGAACAAATAATAATGATATTGCTTCAAGCAAAATAAGTGTTTAATTAGAAAGTTGAGTTGATTATATTTTTCATTCAGCGGGGATAAGTAGGTAGCTAAAACTGTGTGTGCCAGAGTCGAAAGATAAGCGGAATTTACCTCTGTTGCAACTAAGCCGGATCTATGACACGTTGAATACTAAAGTTTGCGTCAGATCACTGAAATTAAACAACGTCCAGGGAGGTTTTACTATAAGTAGGTGAACACGCAGGTTTCCGCCCTCATGATGCTGGCTATTCCCGATCCAACTCAAGCTGGATGAGGTCAACTTCCCCGTCTCAAATGACCAATAAATGTTAAAGAGACGTTAAGCTCCCCAAAAATTAAAGAATATATTTCAGTCAACGGGAATCCTAAGCCTAACAGTGTTTTGATTAAATATTTTCAGTAATGAACCTTTGGGATCGACCAGAAATAAAGATAAAAAATACTCACCACCATCAAAATTTGACATTTTAAATTATATAGTACGTACAATCCAAAAATTGAATTAAATTAAAACCGGTTTGTTCGTCATTAGCCGTACTTTTTCCATCAATCGCTCCATTTGCTGGAAACTTTCAAACCAACTACGCACATTAACTACACCCAGCATAGGTTGGGGCCGTAATAGCCAGCGTCACGAGGGTGCCCACATACATCGTCACCCACTTAGTAAAACTTCGCTGGACGTTCCTTAACTTCAGTGATGTAACGGGAACAAATATGTGCCATAAATAAATGATCGACATTAATTTTACTCTCGTAAAATCAAACAGGGGCCCATTACTTTGGTACAAGTCAATATTACTAGTGAATATAATTGTAAGACTATTAATTTTAGTATTTTTTGATATGAATCAGATTGCCGTCTGCATCTGCATTTTACATGAACAACTTCATCAAAAGTCGAAATTTTCTGGGTTTGCACAAATTTGCTATAAAAATTCGGTTTCAACATCGGAAAAAATTGTCCCCCTCTTTTTTACGAAATTTGCTTTTTATGAAAATACACTGTATACGTATAAGACTCAGAGGAATAGATGAGGTTAGTCTACGCGTTCTTATTAATTACAATCATCTTGCTGTGGTTAGCTCGATGTAACCCGACCTCAATAGAAGGGAAATTAGAGTGTGACTACTGACTGTGAAAAATCTTACACTCGTGTCATGTGTGACATCACGTAACTTTCTTTTGTTTGCTATACAGGGTGGGACGATGTGACTACTGACTATTAAAAACCTTACACTCGTGTCGTGTGACTTCACGTAACTTTCTTTTGTCTGCTATACAGGGTGGGACGATGTGACTACTGACTATTAAAAACCTTACATTCGTGTCACTCGTGTCGTGTGTGACTTCACGTAACTTTCTTTTGTCTGCTATATAAAATTCAAAATAAAAGCTAACCACAGAGCTCGATGTAACCCGACCTCAATAGAAGGGAAATTAGAGTGTGACTACTGACTGTGAAATATCTTACACTCGTGTCATGTGTGACATCACGTAACTTTCTTTAGTTTGCTATACAGGGTGGGACGATGTGACTACTGACTATTAAAAACCTAACACTCGTGTCGTGTGTGACTTCACGTAACTTTCTTTTGTCTGCAATACAAAATTCAAAATAAAAGCTAACCACAGAGCTCGATGTAATCCGACCTCAATAAAATTTGATATGGCTCACTATATAAAAACAGTGACATCCATAACTATAATTATAATATGATCAGTAAACTGGTTGCCTATTTAACGGAGGAAACCCCCTTTAACATGAAACAAAAATGCAAAAGCTGAAAATTCAAAATAAAAGCTAACCACAGAGCTCGATGTAACCCGACCTCAATAGAAGGGAAATTAGAGTGTGACTACTGACTGTGAAAAATCTTACACTCGTGTCATGTGTGACATCACGTAACTTTCTTTTGTCTGCTATACAGGGTGGGACGATGTGACTACTGACTATGAAAAACCTTACACTCGTGTCGTGTGTGACTTCACGTAACTTTCTTTTGTCTACTATACAGGGTGGGACGATGTTACTACTGACTCTGAAAAACCTTACACTCGTGTTGTGTGTGAATTCACGTAACTTTCTTTTGTCTGCTATACAGGGTGGGTCAAAGAAATGAGCAGATCTCAATGTCTTGAGAATGGTTTCAAATTTCAAAAAATACTGAATCATGTATTTCTTTATTCTAAAAGGGAAACTTTTTCTAGTGACTTCTGATTTTGTTTTTTCCGGAGAAGCCCCCTTTGTAGGTAATACATTTTTAAAAACTAAAAGAAAGAATTTTGAGATTTACTTGAGATCTTTCCTCGGGAAAAAAGGAAAAGAGAAAAGCTCTTTTAATCGAAGTAATACAACACGGTTTCACTGTTTTTCTAACTTTTAAATAGTCCCAGATATGGCACCACTCAGAGTCGGACCAATGAACTTTTGGTTTCAAATTGTTACCCTTCGTTGGAAAAGCTCAATTTTAACTTCAAATAACTCCAACATTGTTTTGAATATAGATCTCAAAAAAATCTCAAAATAATTTCATTTTATTTTACTTTTCAAAAATGTACTACTAAAATTTTGCTTTATAAAAATTTGAAAACCACTAGAAAAAAAGGCTTTAGAATGGAAAAATAATGTTTAGCGTTCTTCGAACTTTGGTTGCTTCCTCAAAAGATTGAGCGCTCGCTCCTTTTTTAGAGACCGGTATGGAAGAAGAGTTAGGAGTATCTATTCGGACTTAGCGTGAAAAGAAATTGAAAGTTACACAGTAGGTATCACATAATAATGTTGAAACTTTATCCTGGACAACCGGGGTTCTCGTTTTGATTTATTATTTTGTAAAGTATGAGCCTTCCACAAAAGAAATACGCCACCTCAAAATTTGATATGGCTCACTATATAAAAACAGTGACATCCATAACTATAATTATAATATAATCAGTAAACTGGTTGCCTATTTAACGGGGGAAACCCCTTTTAACATAAAACAAAAATGCAAAAGCTGAAAATTCAAAATAAAATAGATAAAACAACAATAAAAATAAGAAAAAAAAACAAGACAGTCGGAATTATGTAAATGATCAATAAAAATAAAAAAATCAATGTCCCTCTCAGGTGCCCTCAGTTGATAGTTGAGAGGCTGTTGAGAGGCTAAGTATAATTTGTACCACATGTTGGTACATAGAATGTTTTGTCCGTCCTAAGTGACTAAGATGACAATCCAAAACCAGAAATGAGAACAATATTAGAACTATTTATTTGGGGAATCCCATCTCAAAGGAGGGATTCAATTTTACAGCAAATTACCAGTGAGAGGCAGCTCGACTTAAACAATTTAAAGCTCTCCCTGAAGAGAAGGTGTTACCTTTTGATCCCACATAGCTATGGGGAAGTCCACACAGGATCGGGCTCCCTTCACACAGTGGCTATTGTTTAGGGGACCCTTATTTTGATAACAAGGGGTAATTTTATATAAAGCTTGGGCACCTTCAAACTTTAATATTGTTTTTAATGTTCTTATCACAATGATAAGGAATATATTGAATTCTAACTTTGTAAACATTGGTGATAAGAAGAAACGTTCAGTTATTTGACTGTTATTGATAATGGATCATACTGTGGACTTGTTGTGAATAATTTTGATAGGGGCAAATCCCATGAGATAGTCAAAAGGAACAAATCCTATGAAAAAACTTCCGACCTTGAGCTTTTGAAAAGAAAAAAAAACTACCGCCGTATTGACAATCTGATTATGAGTCTATTTACTACGAAACACTTTGGAGATTACTGATAGTGCCACCGAACTTCAAGGACCCCGAATGAGACGGACAGAAGCCTACAAAAAATAGAAACCCGGCAATTTTTGATGTGTTATTTTTGAAACATAAAATTTTAAGGGGCAGGGTTGATGAAAAAAAAATGGCGGCCGATACCAAACGTGTCCGCATCCGCATTAATCTGTAGAAATCGGTAGGGTCCGGACCATTTGAGTGCCTTTTTCAAAAATATATCTAAAAATCAGTAGTGGCGATAAAGCCCCTCACTGAACCGCTCAAAACGAAAAGTTTTCGTCTTTGTTAAGATAAAGATAACATCTGTAATTTCATACTTTAATAAGAATTTAAACCAGCATTGAAGCCACAGACTTTACCACGTTGAATACACCAGCTCCAATACGACCACTGAAGTTAAACAACGTCAGATATGTTGTGAGTCCACTAGGAGTCATCCGAGTGCTGTTGTTTTGTCAGGGTGCCTCGTGGGAACATTTGATTAGCTGTGGTTGATCGTAGCGAAATGGTAGGGGATGCTATACCTCAGTTAACCTAGTTGTTAAATAAAAATACAGTGTCTCCCAAAACTGCTCCAAAGACCAATTGTTTGAAGGAATCTGGTTGAACAGATTCCTTGGCCATTATTATTGATACCATTGGCGAAGGAATGAATACATGTCATTAGTGGAAGAGGGTGTCGAACGCTACCGAATGGGAGGGCAATGATCTCTCCCAGGTGTTTTGTTGTGAACTTACTCTAATACGAAATAAACTCACCACCAGTGGAAGAGGGTGTCGAACCCTACCGAATGGGAATGCAATGATCTCTCCCAGGTGTTTTGTTGTGAACTTACTCTAATACGAACTAAACTCACCACCTAGTAGGAAGAGGGTGTCGACCCCTACCGAATGGGAATGCAATGATCTTTCCCAGGTGTTTTGTTGTGAACTTACTCTAATACGAACTAAACTCACCACCTAGTGGAAGAGGGTGTCGAACCCTACCGAATGGAAGAGCAATGATCTCTCCCAGGTGTTTTGTTGTGAACTTACTCTAATACGAACTAAACTCACCACCTAGTAGGAAGAGAGTGTCGACCCCTACCGAATGGGAATGCAATGATCTTTCCCAGGTGTTTTGTTGTGAACTTACTCTAATACGAACTAAACTCACCACCCAGTGGAAGTGGGTGTTGAACCCTACCGAATGGGAGGGCAATGCTCTGTCCCAGGTGTTTTGTTGTGAACTTACTCTAATACGAACTAAACTCACCATCTCCTTTCTTCTCAGTTTTACTAGTTATATTCTCTTTTGTGGATCTCCCTGGTGTAGTGGGTATCACACTGACATAGCACTCGGGGGACTCGGGCTCAATTCTCGGTGGGGTCGATTTTTTTACTTATTGCTTGTGATTCCGGGGTCACAATGGGCCTCCTGAGTACAATTGAGTACCTTTTTATTGATCTCTAACCGAATTTGCTAACACCAGGGGAAGACGAGGATGGGAATCTTCAAATATACAACTCTCTTCATAACCAGCAATATTTATTTGTCCAGCCGCAGCCAGTCAAAGACCCATCCGAGTGGCGTGGAGGTTATGTTGGACTCATTTCTAACTAACGTGAGTAGCGACCCGTAATTCTATGATACCCTCAAAAATTATGAAGAGGCCATTGGTCTTACCACAAAGAAACTCTACGTTTACTCGTTTATGGTTGTTACCATGGGTGCATGACTATAGCCATGTTGAGAACCCCCATAGATGCACCACTACTGCCATCTTGGGAACCCTTTTAATATGTAATAGTATAACAATACCACTCGGATTGTATTGCCAATCATTAAATTAGATTGATGAATAGGTAATACCTAATAATTGTGTTAGAATGGTATAGATACGAGTATTACCTAACTCAAATTACCTATCATCTATCATTTGATTTATCTCGTAAGTACCCAAGGCGTGAATACAATCCCGCATCTATGATTTGCTAACTTTCATAAGGGCAAACACTGTGGAAATTTACTTGAAAGTAAATCACGTCATGAATTGATAGCGCATTCAGAAAAGGGCTATGTATGATGGACACCTAATAAAATTCGTTTTGAAGAAGCCTAACATGTATGCCCAACTGGTGCAGCTCCTTATCCGGCCATTCCCGTGGATTTATAATTTTTTTGCCAAAAATAATTCTCTGCTTTTCTTTTCCTTTGAAAAATGTCGGAAAAATTGATTGGATACGAACTACAACATACAATGGATTTGACATTTTTCATGAAAGTTTTTGCTACATTTAGGATGGATCAAATCTGTTTCCGTTTGGGGTGTTTGAATGTACCGCTAAAAAGCGTTTTTATTTGGCGTTAAGTAGCTTCAAGTTAGACTTCGAGTGTGATAATTGACCATGAAAAACCTTAATCTCGTAACGTGTGTCGTGCCTCATACGCGGTTACGCAACCGTCATGTTTAATCGTATTTCTTTGGCTTCAACTTTCCAAATAGCATACTATGATATTTATATTCTTATATAAAAAACGTGGAAGATCATATTTTGGGGGTGGGGGGGGCTCTTTTTTCTTGGTAGATTTCAAAAATCAAAAAATTGCATGCACACCTGGAATAGCATACTCTGTTGAAGAAGTCAATATGTTCTTCTTCTTTCACTTCATATAGTTGAACGTTTTCCTCTAATTTTAGACGGGGTCGGTATTTAGACTCCTGGATTAAACTTTTTCTTCCATATAGCAATTGAGAGGAGCAAGTAGCTTCATTAGGTATTGGTCCTAAATCCGTCCTAAATTTATTTTCATGCCTGAAGAGACAAAACATTATCAATATTGATAATTTATTCTTTTCTAAAAAAATGCATCTTATTCTGTATCTCATCCGTTTATTTACAGTGTAAAAGATTTAATGAATTGTGACTTAATAAAAAAATAAATAGAAATGATGAAAAACACTTAACTTTATGTTCTACTATAAAATTGTAGAACATTACGTCAAGTGTTTTATATCATTTTCATTTCTTGTATTTGATAGTTCTGCCAAGTGTACTAAAGGTTTTCTTACTTCGAATAAATAATGTTTATACAAAACATAGAAACCGTCCAGGAAAATATTATAGGAGATAACTTGCTAAGTGTACTGGAATCATAAATATCATTAGAATAGTGTGCTTTAATATTTGAGTGAAAGGATGTCAAAATTATCTTTGCATGTCCTCAAGGCCATTTACTTCCTCTATTTTTTTTTATTTACAATGACATGGTGTCTTAGTAATTTCGATGTTGTTAAATGACTCATCACCGCACAAATTAAAAGTGTCTGGGGCAATTGAATTATTCTTTGTAACTGCATGGGGTCAAAGAACATCAAATCTACTTATGTAAAAATGAACAGAACTTGGTCTTTGAATTCAATCATCATACTTTATATGGGTACCAGGTACAGAGTGCAGATGGAGTTCATTGCAAATTTAATGCAATTGCAGACTGTGGAAAGAAAAAGATATATATTCTTGTGTGGTCCCAGTTCAAAGTGCATTACTCACATATTTATTAGCATACGGACTACCTATACAAATAATAATGTGCATGTTTTGAGATTTATCTACTTTATACATATTTTCGGTTAGACACCTCGTTTTTAATAGTGGCATCATCGTGCCAAAGTATGTTTAGTTTAAGAGACTCATTTATAGATGTTGTATGCTGTTAAAGGCTGATAATTGACATGAACCCAAAATTACATCAATCAATGTTATATAATTATTACATCAGTAACACAAACACATAATATGCAGAGTTCTTGGATTAATTAATAGTGCCATCATCGTGCCCAATGATATTTAGTTGTATGAGACTCATTTATAGATGAGTTGTTGTATGCTGTTAAAGGCTGATAATTGACATGAACCCAAAATTACATCAATCAATGCTATATAATTATTACATCAGTAACACAAACACATAATATGCAGAGTTCTTTCTGTTTCTTTTTTTTCTCCTATAAATTCCATACAAATCATCTGAGTCATTGTGCCTCTATAAGAACCGATGCATTTTCATCTTCTTTTTCCACTGTGGTATTAATATCTCAATTTAGAAAAATAACTAGTGGATCAAGATGATCAGGAGTTGTAGTCATCATTCAAAATCATTTTCAAAAAACAAAACATTGCTTGCTTTTTGAGCGTGTTGCTTGCTTTTCGGGGTGCACACAGACTTGTGTTCGTAACTGAGTAGTTTTTATTGATTGCAGCAATTCGGCAGGGGAGGCTGGAGAGAGAAACTAATGACAAGGGGACCCTCTGCCTTTAACTATTTGCATTGGTGCACAGAATTCTAACCAAGTGTCGGTATATATTTTCGTTTTTCAGGTTTTTCTTCAGCCAACGATAATACCACGTTAGATGGCACGTGTACCCGTAAGATCACTGAAGAGGTTCGAGCCCTCATGATGATGTCATTACCGAAAAGCGGATAGGTAAGTCTATTAGTTCTCTGAGAGAGAGAGAGAGAGAAAAAAAAATTGGGATAGCTTTAAGGAAAAAGAGGCACCAATTTATACAACTACAAGGTTCAAGGAAGGTATAATAAGTCTTCCCTTGCAGTTTGTTAAGCTTCCATTTTGAGCCAACGATCATACCACGTTGAATACACCAGTTCCCGTCAGATCACTGAAGTTAAGCAACGTCGGGCGTGGTTAGTACTTGGATGGGTGACCACCTGGGAACACCAGGTATCGTTGGCTCATTTTTCCGGCCCAACCCTGGCTGGGTGAGGTCAATGTGGGTAGCTGGTTTGCAAGTTTCCGGCAAATGGAGGGTAAAACCCCCGTCTTGAATGACCAATAGATGTTAAAGAGACGTTAAGCCAAAAAAAAAAAAAAGGTTTTTCTATTTTGTAGTATATAGGTTCCCCGAAATTAGTACGGGCTAACTTAAGTTAACCTGTTAAACTGTGAATGTAAGGTGTTGCCCTAAAAATTTAATCAAAAGTTTTCTCAGAGGATTTCGCTATCAAGTTCATGTCCTTGTAGATATTAAAGCATTGTGCTTGTGGATTCAACATGTATGTCTAGTTGGTAATCAACTTTCCCTCTCAGATTCAAGTTTCACGAAACCACTATTAAGTGTAACCAAGCACATGTCTAATGTATCACGTCCCGCACAATGAAACTATACACCAATTTGAAACTCGCGTTCCTTACGGCAGAAATGAATTTCAAATCGCATAGAGCAAACCTATCAATTTATAAGTTGAACTTTTTAAATAAAATTAAAATGCTATTCTCACTCTTGATATTTATTTAAAATGAAACTTTCAAAAGTACCATTCACTTATGAATGTTTTGAACTTCAAAGCTCGATTTTAATATAAATACAATATCAAAATTTGATTTGTTCCCATAAGATCTCTGAAGAGGTTCGAGCCTTCATGATGATGTCATTACCGGAAAGCGGAAAGGTAAGTCTATTAGTTCTCCGAGAGAGAGAGAAAAAAAAATTGGGATAGCTTTAAGGAAAAATAGGCACCTATTTATACAACTACAAGGTTCAAGGAAGGTATAATAAGTCTTCCCTAGCAGTTTGTTAAGCTTCCATTTTGAGCCAACGATCATACCACGTTGAATACACCAGTTCCCGTCAGATCATTGAAGTTAAGCAACGTCGGGCGTGGTCAGTACTTGGATGGGTGACCACCTGGGAACACCAGGTATCGTTGGCTCATTTTTCCGGCCCAACCCAGGCTGGGTGAGGTCAATGTGGGTAGCTGGTTTGCAAGTTTCCAGCGAGTGGAGGGTAAAACCCCCGTCTTGAATGACCAATAGATTTTAAAGAGACGTAAGCCAAATTAAAAAAAAAAAAAAAAGCTTCCATTTTATCAGTTTTCTAAATCGGAGTTGTTCGGTTCCCTAAATGATTAGACTAGTGCAATGGTCACTGCACTAGTCTTGCATTCGGGACACCCTTGTTCGATCCCCTGCATGGAAAAATATTTTGTCACTTCGGTTTAGATGTTTTGGGACCCAATGCTGCAGTGAGTATCAAAGTAGTGAGACAATACCACAAAGAAACAGCATTTATTATTTTCTTAATTGATTAGGGGCCTAGCCAAGAAAAATCAATTTTTTTAAAAATCTTTCACCTCCCACAATCAAAATCACCGCAACTGTAACATATACGCGTTGACCGATGTGGTGAAATATGTTCAATTTCAATTCGTAACCGATTGGTACGTGCTATCCTTTTCTACAAAAAAAAATGTAATATCGTTCCTTTGTTATCAAACACGAATGGACATATTGATCTATACTCGTACACCTTTCATTTGATGGAGATCTACAGGACATCATCATCAATTCCTAAAGGCAAGGCCTTGTCGTTGAAGCCATTCCTCTCTATCACTTGCCAAACTCTTCATCTCTGAGAAAGATGAACATCTCATGGACTTCTGAATATCTTGCAACTACTGTTTTCTTGGTCTGCCTCTGGGCTTTGTTCCTGAAACTTTTCCTTCAATTATATTTGTAATAAAATCATTATGTCTAATGAGGTGGCCAATCAGTTTTATTTTTCTACTGTCTATTGTTTTCATCAGCCGTCTTCTTTCTTTCACTTCTTCTAGCATTTTATCATTCGTCTTCTTTTCTACCCATCTTGTCTTCGTCATTCTCCTCCACATCCACATCTCCGTCGCCTCCAGCCTCTTTCTATCCTGCTCATCTACAGGACATAGAACTAAAAAAATATGCAATGTCCATCTTTTTAGAGAACATCCTGTATCATTCCGACTAACCTTTCATGTGATGTTGATTCGTATGTATGACAACTTGTACTTAGCACCATTATTGGTAATACATTGCAAGAACATTGGTATTCCATATTCGTTCATTCTATACAAACGAGGATGTCTAAGGAAGAAACATATGAACATGCTCAGTAACCAGCTATTACATTGGTCACAAACAATTGTCTTCAGTTCAAAATTGATAAGCCGTATTTTGAAAAAAAAAAAAAAAAAAAAAAAAAAAAAAAAAAAAAANTTAAGAAAAAAAAAAAAATGAATAACTACCTACTTTTATATAAATTATACCATCAATTTGGGTGGGTCGAGGAACAAGTTGATGAAAGGGCAAAAGTCTAAAAATTAAAATATTTTAATTTTTTTAAAATGATTACCACATGATAGAACATAAGATATACATACATTTACGAGTAAATTTGGTCTAAAAAAGCTTCTTTATTGCTGATCTCTCCTCTTTTGGTTTATTATTTTCAATTCAAGGGTTTATACCCTTGGAATCGTCACGAAAAAAGAAAGAAATACCCCCAGTCAAAACATGATATTTTACGTTTCGAAGTACGTAGAATACAAAAATCGAATTAAAAAACCCTTTGTCACTTAGGGTCGAACGATTTTATTTTCTTCACTGAAGAATGTAGATTTGATAATCCTTGAACAGAGAATTATTTTTCAAGTTGGTGAATTTCATTTTTCTTGATAAGTAATTTTTGATTAGGCGAACTTCCTTTTTGATGCCAGTCATCAATGAACACCTGAACGTGAAACTATTCTTGCGGAACCAAGGATACGTGAATATATATAGATACTACCTAGGTATGGTTGTTTTTTCAAATAGAGTTCTGCTTTAGAATAATGTGTCTTGCTTTGACATCCCCGCTGTTTTTTTATGATGCGTTAGACGGGAGTGATTAAGATACTCTTCAGTGTAGAGTAACAGGCAATCCGTTATGCTATTATGACTATTTTTGGTTTATTATTTTCAATGATAAACCTTCGGAATCGTCATGATAAAAAAAAAATTACCCCCCCCCCTAAATTTATTATTTTACGTTTCAAGGTACGTAGAATCCGTTTGTCTGCCGGCGCTGTTCCCCGTGATGGGCACTTTTGCCAATAGCGTTGAACAATTTGGATGAAATTTGAATGAAATTTGAATGTGATATGTATGTCATATTTAAGGTTTCAGTAAACTTTGCGTGCAATCGAACATACCGATGTCGATTTTTACCGTTTTTTGGAGGTTTTCATTAACTTGAAATTTGGTATGTTTGTAAAATTATGCCCCAGAATTTCGAGGGGAACAGGATTTTTTTTGCTAGTAAAATAATAAACCCATGTGTCACATAGGCAGAGATTTTTTAATTTCCTTATCCTATAAAAAGGAAAGTATTGTAATTTTTGGCATTGAAAACTCGACATCTTCGATGTCGAGTTTTCCATGCCAAATGTACCCTGAGCCCAAATCTCGAGTTTCAGCAATTGGCCCTTGTGTATGTCTGTTTGTCAGTCTGTATGTAAACAAAATATACTGATAATGATAAATACTATAGAATCTTAAAATATGGTAGGTATATGTACACATATTTCACATCCAGGGGCGGATTCACGGAGGGGGACTGGGGAGAGTCCCCCAAAAGTTCTCGCAATAGGTGAAACAAATAAATTGTTGAAAGTTGAACCTACCTCATACCTACATTATTCTCTCATGCGAATACTGCCTCAAGTAAGAGTTGTGCTTGAAGAAGTGATGGAAAGGATTTTTAAAATGGGCAGACATCGCTTCTATTTTAATGTAGGTATAATACTGCTGTTTATATGCATAAAAACAACTTTAAAGACTTAATATCTTCTATATATATAAAAGTGAATATCTGTTTGTTTGTTTTTTTATTTATTTCTTTGTTCGTTCGCTTATAACTTACGAACTACAGCTCGGAATTGCACGAAACTTTGCACACTTATTTGTCTTTACCCGGGGAAGGTTATAGGCACGTTATTGTCCGGCAATTTTAGTTACGACCGATTTTCCAATTTCTTTCTCAAAATTTTCCGAATTTTGCCAATATCTTAAGATTTGTCGCGACAACATATAAACTCAAAGCGAGAAAGTTTTAGGTAACATCTTTACTCTTCATTTAGGAGATATTTTGCAAAATTGTGACTAGCCATTCGAGGGTTACAAGTTCGAGTCCGGGATCCGGTACAATAAAATTTTGACAAACCTCATTGTTTAGCCAAAACGGTAAGAGATATAGAAAAATTGATGGGAATGAACCCCTCCAAAACCATAGCTTGAGACCCCTGAAAAATTATCACAGTTCAAAGATATCGAGTTACGGCCGATTTTCCGATTTTTGTATGGGAAATCATAGAATACTATTAGAAACGGGTTGTTTAGCTATGTAGACTGGGACTCCAGTAAAATTATCACAATTCAAAACTCTACAACGGGTCAACCGGCCAAGGTACGGCAGATTTTTCGATTTTTGTATGGAAAATCATAGAATACTATAAGAAACGGTAATAGATATAGAACATTTGATAGGAATGGACCCCTCCCCCTCCCAAAAAAAAAAAAAAAAAAAAAAAAAAAACAAAGACTGGGAGTCTAGGAATTAAAAATATCAGATTTGAAAGCCCTTCAACCGTTTTCGAGTTACGGCCGATTTTCCAGTTTTTGTATATAAATTCAAAATTTTATTTGATTTAAATAAAATTATGTACAAAAGCGGTTAGTGCCGATATAATTGAATTGAATTGAACACCAAGTTTGTTGGGTAGAACGTGTTGAGAGTAGTATTGGGTTAGGTTTCTAAACACAGCAGACTTCAACACGCATTTTATTTTTTTGGAACCTAACCCAATACTACTCCCAACACGTTCTGCATAGCTTAACAACCCGTTACTACTCCCCATGTTCTACATATAGGTTAACGTGTATGTAATATCTAATCTATGTGTATGCTCTGATCGCGTTTAAACGGTTGTACGTCGATTATTATTAATGAAGAGTTAGATTTATTATTATTTTTTTCTCTCATCTTCTCGAAACGAAGTTCGGGTACTCAGCTAGTTACCAATAAATGCATTTTATTTCATTAGATCCCCCAAAAATTTTACCCTGGATCCGTCCCTGGTCCAATTTATGCCAAAGACGAACCAAAAAAAAAAATTGTCCAAATTGACCATTTTTTGTTTTTTTCACGAATCCTGTCTTAAAATTAACAGTAAGAGCATTTTGGTGCATCAATTTATCCCCGACACGTTTGGTTGAAATCGAATCCACCCTTGAAAGATCTTGTTAGAAAATCCTATGCGATAGAAAAAAAAAAAAAAAAAAAACAAGATTCTCAATGATATCTCGAACATGAATAAAATCATTTCATTCAATAGACCTCTCCTCCTAGACATATCATGGCCGAGCTCCAAATGGAGAATGTGATTACAATATATTATTATTGTTGCACCTAATGTTTGTGGTAACAGCTAAAGCTCACTTCACAAACTATTATTACTATGTTTGGATACAAAATTTTAGTGTGGAAACAAGTTTAGAGGAAGCAAACACCTATTTTTTTTTAATGAAATTGAATTTTCGATTTGGTTCAAATTATATTGTCAAGGACAGAAAACATGCTGATAGTAAGTCCAGTATCATAATTATGGAATATACTGAATGAATATACATCCGTTTTATAACGAGATGGCGACTATTGATTGTTATTCTAAATTGACAGCCTCTTTGTCCAGGTGAGGCTAATACTGGTATTGCACGTGGGAGACCCGCGTTAGAATTTTTCCGAAACCGAAATAAATCGGAATTTTGCTTGGATGTTCGAACATAGCTTCGTGAAGATAACTAGAGACTGGGTACTTAGAATTAGTTGTGTCAATGAAATATTCAAATAAGGTATATTATTGAGGATATTTGTAGTCACTTTTAAATATAAGACCTACTAATTAATTTTGTATCCACTGCAAAAAAAATAATGAGTTACGATAGCTTTCGTCTGTTACGAAATCTTCTCATCAATTTACTTGTAGTCGATACAAAATTAATTAGAATTTCTTACAATGAAATATGCCGATATTCTCAAGTTAAATTTCTTTTATTCTTCATACCATTCGAAGTACAACGTTATTAATGATGAATACCCATCGAAAATGTTATCAGTTTATTATTATTAGAGTACACACTTTAGAAACCAAAAGGGGCCTCATTACATAACAATTTTCACCAAAATCAAATTGCGACCATGAACGATTTTTTTTATTTGATTATACTTCTGATCATAGTCATCATACTCTGAAGTTTAAAGTTCAAAGACTAGAACTTTTCTCTGGAGCCACTCTCTTGCGATACATTTCAGTGAATGAAATGTCGAGCACCCCATGGTATCTGGTTGTCTTGGAAATATTGTTTTCTAGGTCGTGCTCTGGTTTTCTTTGGTTTTGTCATTTTGCTTCGAAGATTGTGCTGATGAATCCATATGGTGTAACCAATAAGTTTGATTTTTCTGGATGTAATCAAATTCATCAGCTGCCTTCTTTCACCAATGTTCAGATATTAGATCGTTCCCCTTTCTTTATATTCTGATACTTTGATTGGTAGACTTACTTTGTCATTTGTCAGAGTTATTATCGGTTATAATAACTATCGGATTTGTTGCTGGTACTTTGATTGTAAGACTTACTTTGTCATTTGTCAGAGTTATTATCGGTTATAATAACTATCGGATTTGTTGCTGATACTTTGATTGGAAGACTTACTTTGTCATTTGTCAGAGTTATTATCGGTTATAATAACTATCGGATTTGTTGCTGGTACTTTGATTGGAAGACTTACTTTGTCATTTGTCAGAGTTATTATCGGTTATAATAACTATCGGATTTGTTGCTGGTACTTTGATTGGAAGACTTACTTTGTCATTTGTCAGAGTTATTATCGGTTATAATAACTATCGGATTTGTTGCTGGTACTTTGATTGGAAGACTTACTTTGTCATTTGTCAGAGTTATTATCGGTTATAATAACTATCGGATTTGTTGCTGGTACTTTGATTGGAAGACTTACTTTGTCATTTGTCAGAGTTATTATCGGTTATAATAACTATCGGATTTGTTGCTGGTACTTTGATTGGAAGACTTACTTTGTCATTTGTCAGAGTTATTATCGGTTATAATAACTATCGGATTTGTTGCTGGTACTTTGATTGGAAGACTTACTTTGTCATTTGTCAGAGTTATTATCGGTTATAATAACTATCGGATTTGTTGCTGGTACTTTGATTGGAAGACTTACTTTGTCATTTGTCAGAGTTATTATCGGTTATAATAACTATCGGATTTGTTGCTGGTACTTTGATTGGTAGACTTACTTTGTCATTTGTCAGAGTTATTATCGGTTATAATAACTATCGGATTTGTTGCTGGTACTTTGATTGGAAGACTTACTTTGTCATTTGTCAGAGTTATTATCGGTTATAATAACTATCGGATTTGTTGTCTTATGTTATAGTGCTTCCGCTATAGCAGAAATTCGGTGTTGGATTTGGAATCTAATTATTACTAAATTGACATGTATGGCAATATTGACCAATGCTCGTATATTAGGCCCTTCGTTATCATGAACACACGTCATTTGTTGGTTATAAACAAAATGATGAATGATGTGTCAACATGGAAATTGATATTTTCACCAAACATTTTATTTTTCTTTCAAATTGATTGTTATTGTTTAAAAAACATCACGTCTCAATGAAAACAGAAATCAGCATAACACATAACTGACTCGTAGCAACACGTTCAATGTTTTTGGATTATCAATCATCTTAATGCGTTGATTGCCCAAACTAAGTGAGGTCTAGTTTTAACATCACGAGTTTTCTTTAATCGTATGTTTGTCTATTCGTTCAACAACAACTCTCGAACGCAAAGTCCGATTTCAATGAATCTTGTACATTCATTAGCTTTATAGAATTTGATGATTTGTTTTAGAGTCCTATTGACCCCAACGGGGTCAAATGACGACTCATTATTTGGGGTATAAAGTTCACACAACTAATAACAAATCACCTTTTCCTTACTGTGTCCAGCTCATTCACCATTAAATTGCACCATTCACGTGGTCTGCATCAGAATCAGAACATCATATGTACAGGAGTTCCATTTGGCCACACACAAACAGGTGCCCATTGTCCTATACTTGTCCACAGTCACGCAGGTCCTCTTCTTGATATCCCCATGTTTTAAGGTCCTGTTTGCATCGGGTCACTCCTGTCCTCATTCTATTTAGTGACTTTCGGGTAGCTACGGAAGTTGAGCGCCGTCTGGTGGTTCTTCTTTGACATTTAGAAGAGGCTGTGACAGGAAGGATTTCCAAAGATCTAATTTTTGGTTTTCAGGGGGGATATTTATTAGATGTGTTGTCCGTAGGAAGCATTTTCTTAATTTTATCTGCTTGCTTGATGTATGTGAACAGAGAGAGTGGAAGTCGACTGCCAGACTCCTATTTCTTTCTTTCAAATGAGAAACCTACAGAAGTTGATGACAGAATCATGTCATCAGTGAAACCTACAGAGGTTGATGACTGAATCATGTTATCAGTGAGCCCTACAGAGGTTGATGACAGAATCATGTCATCAGTGAAACCTACAGAGGTTGATGACTGAATCATGTCATCAGTCCAATCCGTTTCTACGAGATATCATAATATGCCATCCTAAATGTTTATAATTGATATCAACTTGTTGCGTTGATAAAATGTTATTGAAATTATTAATAAAATGATAAAATATATTTGTAATTATTGTTGGAGTTTGAAATAATCAATATAACAAAACAAATAAAGATTAATAATATACCGAGTGTTACAAAAGATGTTCATACCAACGATCAGAAGGAACAACATAATGCCATCATCGCATTCGATGGTGTTCCGGTGTTGGTTTACTCGTGCTATCTCGTCAGAACTGCCTAATATACTAGTACTTTTAGTATCTATGTATATACAAAATTAATAAGAAATATTGCCAGAGTCTATGGCTCGTTGAATACGGCAGTTCCCGTTAGATCACTGAAGTTAAGCAACGTCCAGCGAGGTTGTACCATGTGAATATTCGTCGTGGGTTCGCGCCTCGTGATGCTGGCTATTTTTCCGCACCAGCCCAGGCTGGGTGAGGTCAATTTAGGTAGCTGGTTTGCAAGTTTCCAGCGAATGGAGCTTAATACCCCCGTCCGGATTGACCAATAGATGTTAAAGAGACGTTAATCCAAATTAAAAATAATAATAATAATAAAAAAATAAGAAATATTATTTTGTATCGACTATAAGATATTTTATTGAGTCTCGTATCATCATTGTATCATGCTATACATTATGTATCATGGAGGTTGCCTAGAATAATACAATGCCTAGCCTTTGTGTTCTAGATCCAGAACATCTACATCATTCAATAATATACGAGTAAAACTTGTAGTCGATACAAAATTATTTTAGAAATGTGTGATACTCCGCCAGATATTACGAGTATTTCTGAAACTTATTTTCTTGAGTTACTAATTAATTTTCTTGAGTTACTGATACATTTTCTTGTGTTACTGATATACTTATATTTTTGTGATTCTGGGGGGTCTTGCCAATTACTAGCCTCCAAGAATAGCCGCATACACGATGATTTCTTTAGCAGTAGATATATTTGAATGGATTGAGGTACTCATAATACCACTATCGATTTTGATGCAAATTTGAATATTTTGTTTCATTTGTCGGTGTATCCGAATTACACCGCAACTAAAATCTCATTCACAACAATTTCTGTATGTGATTTCGAGTATGCCACACTGAAAATAAACTATAAAATAACCTTTAATAGTGCATTTAAAGTTGAATTTCCTCTTCGGTTCGGAGCAGAGTTTTTTAAAACTCGGGCTTAGGACCGTCACCTAATGAATCTGGATTGTTCCCCTCGGTGGCTCTATTACCAAATTACAGAGTTCCGTTCCACAAAAACATCATGAGAGTAGTTCATTGAGAAAAGTTTCCACATGATTTGAAATTTGAAACTTCCTGTTATTGGAATAGCTATTATTTATTGTTTTTGTTCGAATTTAATAATTTGATAGAAAACTTAATCAACATTTACAGGTTACAGCTACAGGATCATTCAATGAACTATAATAGGTATTAATAATAGTGAAAATAGCCAACGTCTATGGCACTCAACGTGCAGTTCCCGCAAGATCACTGAAGTGAAGCAACGTCCAGCGAGGTTTTACTTAGTGAGTGACCACGTAGGTTGGCGCCAACGTGATGCTGGCTTTTAACTCACGCTGGGTGAGTTCAATGTAGGTTAGCTGGTTTGTAAGGTTCCAGCGATTGGAGGGTAAAACCACCTTTCTCGAATGAACAAAAAAAATAGACTCTTGAGTGGAAGGTAAAAGGTTAATGCCTGAGGTATTTTCTACCACCTAACTGACCTAACCCTTAGAGCTCTATTTTTATGTGGTCAAATACTCAAATTAATGAGGAAAAAATCCTGCCTCTGCTCGGGATCGAAGCCACGCCCCCCTGTTTACCAGGCGAGTGCTTAACCACTGAGCTACCGAGGCATTTAAAGATGTTAAAGAGCTGATGGACGTCACGTGCTGAAGAACTCGAGCTGATGGCCGTCATATGTTGTAAAACTCGAGACGATGGCCGTCACGTGTTGAAGAACTCGATCTGATGGCTGTCACGTGTTGAAGAACTCGAGATGATGACCGTCACGTGTTGAAGAACTCGAGCTCATGGCCGTCACATGTAGAAGAAATCGAGCTGATGGCTGTCACATGTTCGATATTATGTTTTAAATATTTGAACAAATAAAGTTCAAAGGACATTCGAGACGGGGGTTCTACCCTCCTTTCGCTAAAAACATACAAACCAGCTCCCTACACGGAATTCACCAAAACTATGTTGAACCAGAAAAACGAAGGCGCGAACTTATGTGGTCAACCACCAAATAAAACCCAGCTGAACGCAGCTTAAGGTCAGTGATCTAACGGGAAGTATGGTGTATTCAACGGGCCATTGTCGCTGGCTCTATATAAAAGTTACAAATTTACATGGAATTTGACCATTTTATGTTTTTTTACATAAAATCAATTAATATCAATGAATGATCCTGTATCAGGTGAACTTGCAATTAGTTAAAGCATTTCTATTGACGTCAGAAGCACTCATCTATCACTTGAGTTTAAAGAGAGTATTGATAAAACAAAATATCGAATACATCAACTGCGATTCTAGACTGGGTTGATTCTAGACCACTCCCCCCAATTATTTTCAAAAAAAAAAAATCATGCATGGATCCTTTATTAAACCGCAAACATTATGAAAATGGCCAACAAAAAGCCAAGTAAGTACTAACGATTTACGTGTTTGATTTTGGAGCAGCTGTTGGACATATTTTTACAAGCAACCTATAGCTTCCCTTCAATTTGGTTTCATCAACGACAGCTACTCAGCCCAAATGTGTTGTTCAAGAACAGACACTCGCCCTAAAACTCGATTACAAAATTATATGTTTTTTTTTTTTTTTTTTCTTTTTGAGATGTTACTCATCTGCNTTTTTTTTTTTTTTTGCTTTCTTTTTGAGATGTTACTCATCTGCAGTGGCACTAATGATTGATATTTTGTATTCAGTTCCCATTAATTTTGAGGCGTTACTCGTCTGCCGTGGCACTAATGATTGATATTTTGTATTCAGTTCCATTAATTTTGAGGCGTTACTCGTCTGCCGTGGCACTAATGATTGATATTTTGTATTCAGTTCCCATTTGTTTTGAGACGTAATTCGTCTGCCGTGGCACTAATGATTGATATTTTGTATTCAGTTCCCATTTGTTTTGAGACGTTACTCGTCTGCCGTGGCACTAATGATTGATATTTGGTATTCATTTCCCATTTGTTTTGAGACGCTACTCGTCTGCCGTGGCACTAATTATTGATATTTTGTATTCAGTTCCCATTTGTTTTGAGACGTTACTTGTCTGCCGTGGCACTAATGATTGATATTTTGTATTCAGTTCCCATTTGTTTTGAGACGTTACTCGTCTGCCGTGGCACTAATTATTGATATTTTGTATTCAGTTCCCATTTGTTTTGAGACGTTACTCGTCTTCCGTGGCACTAATGATTGATATTTTTTATTCAGTTCACATTTGTTTTGAGACGTTACTCGTGTGTCGTGGCACTAATGATTGATATTTTGTATTCACTTCCCATTTGTTTTGAGACGTTACTCGTCTTCCGCGGCACTAATGATTGATATTTTGTATTCAGTTCCCATTTTTTTTCTGAACACTCGCAATCATATTTTTATGGTATTATTTGTCGAGATGATATGCACATCAACAATACTATAAATAGAATCGCCGTATTTCTACAGTCATGTTGCTGATAATAAACAACACGGTAAACAACGATAAAACCCTCATTTCAGATAGTGATAAGAAATGAGAAGCACGAATATCGCCCATTTTAAAGAATCGATGTCACTCCTAAAATTAAATCAATCGCTCCTTTTATTAATTCTACTTCTTTGTGAACTGACATCTCTTTAGTGACTGAATGAAAACATCATCAACACACCGATTTTTATTCAAACGTCTATTTATCTGTCTGCTCATGGCACGCTAAGTTTCGAATGTCTTGTCCGAGTCTGATGAAACTTGGTACGTACATTCATTGGAATAAGCTGATAAGTTGACTGGGCCACGCGGGTCTAAAAGGCGGACCAAAAATTGAATAAGTTCTACAGTTCACAAAACGGCTAGTTTATTCCACCTGCACTTTTTTTTAAATAAAAGTTTTGCCCCGGAACCGCTTTCGCATTACTTCAGGGCACTCCTTTTTATTACAGCCATGCCATTCCGGAAACGAGAAAATTCGATCTGAAAATTTTCGCTCCGGGCGGGATTCGTACCCACATCCTCCGGACCAACAGTCAATGCTCTTGACAACTTGGCCACGGAGATCGGCGTTCTACCTGCACCTACCACATATGAAAGTTCGATACGGTCTTTTTATATTTTTATCATAAGTGAGCGTTGAAGGACATAAAGTTCCATAACTATAAAAAGTATGCAACCCAGGTTAAAATATTACCACGCACCTACCTATATCTTCTCTCAACTAAATTTAAATAGAGCTAACTATTATCGTGGCCAACGTCAATTGCACGTTGAATACACCAGTTCCCGTGAGATTACTGACGTTAAGCAAGGGTTTACCTGCAGGGTTCGCGTCCTTGTGATGCTAGCTATTCTCGGGCTCTACCCAGGCTAGATAAGGTCAGTGTGGGTGGCTCTCTTGTAATTTTCCCGCGAATGAAGTGTAAGAACCCTGTCTCGAATGACCGTGATGTTAAAAAGTTAAGGAAAAAAATATTATCCTCTTCTGAGAACATTGTCAGAGGAAATGATAGAGAAATAAATTTAAAGTCTTCATAATGTAACGAACTTAAAAGTAGCCAACTATTAAAATCGTGCGCCAACGAAAAATTGTACTCGAAGTATAGATACTAGCCACGTTTGGCCATTAAATCCACACTGAATCGTGGAAATTGGCTGTCTGGTATGAGGCAGAATTTTGTCATTGATCATGAGCTACATCATGTTAATGGTGAGCGATAAAACAAACTCTTCCAAAAGTCTCGAAGAGGCCAAATATCTTGCGAATCCCAAATGATACAATTCTGAGCTTTATGGGAGGATGTCCAATCTTCTCATTTTCAGAGGGGGGGGGGGCGTGAAAAGGCGATCCATTTTTTCGAAGACATTTATCAATACACATCTAGTGTGTTTTTTGTCTAATATTTGTTACTAAATAGTGATCACTTTTTGTATATCCTCATAAATGTACAAACCACACAATATATTAATTTTAGCAATCTGTACTTATAAAACGCAAAGCCCAGTTAGTATACTGACGTACTAACTGTCTAGCTGATAAAAAAACTTGGAAATACGAATTTTGCGCTTCAATGTAGGAATAAATGTTGATGGTATTGGTGATCAATTTTCTTGTCTTAAGGAACTGCGGCAAACTATCTAAAAAAAATTAACGCATTGAAAATTGTAATTTTTCAACGAATAATTTTTCAAATTAAAAATGTAATTTCTCGAAAAAAAAATCATTTATATATTATATAGTTTTTTCTCTAAAAATTTGCTCTTTATATGATGTTTTTCAAAATTTAAGAAACGAAAAAAGGTTTGTCAGAGCTAAAATGACTCTTATCTGGCCTTATACCCCGATTATTAAATACTGCGAGCGCCGTTATAAACTCACTCCTACTTTTATCGTTTGAAAATATTTAGCCCGTCACTTTTGGAACAGCCTATTTAATAATTAGAGTGACATGATGAACTTCACAATTAAAACAATCATGCACTTGATTAATCAGATTGTTAAGCAACCAACACAATTGATAGAAACATCTTTTTGTTGCCATTTCATCATTGATATCGACTCAGTTCTCATCAATCTTAACCTAGAATAAATTAAATTATTTACTTATTGAAGCAATCACAAATAATATTTTCAAAACTTAAACAATAAACATCAGAACGGCTGACAAGTAGGACAGACGGTATAAATTCGTCACCATATCTCTTGTACCGTTCACCTTCCTTTTCATTGTTTTTTCTCACTCAAGTTGAGTCGACATTTTTCGCCAGTATTCGCCATTCCGTCCTTATTTGAGCTTTTCTACATCCACTCCTTTGTATTAAACATTTATTTCTATTATACCGTACGTCCTCCACTTTTTCTTCTTTAATATAAATTTACCTTCCCAATTCAATTTGGGGTCGGCGATACTTAATTCTCACCATTTCTTGTATTTATTACAAGATCTTGTATTTAGTCCACTGATTAAATCTAATTGCTTTTGCAGAGGAGAAGAGCAACATTTCCTCAAAAAAAAAAAAAAAAAAAAAAAAAAAAAAAAAAAAAAAATACACTTATTATAATGTTTATAGGTTTTATATTAATATTCATGTTTTTTCTGTTAATAATAGTGTCTATTTACAATTTTATAAACTATTAATACATCATACTAAAACATATCCCATAAACATTCAATATCTAATACAGGATCCAAGCGGACCGCTGGCCCGAAATTTAGCTAACTTTATTTTAGAGGAAGCAATAGACATTTAAAGTGTTTATCTTTTAAACAAATTCTTTTATTAATTACGTAATTTAAACGTTTATTATAAAATTATATTATAAAATATTAAAATAGAACTTGAGGGCTGGCTAGGGGTGGCCGTAAGGCTACCAAGGCCAATTAATTAAAAAAAAAAATATATATATATAATTTTTCATTAAAAATATTTAAAGAAATAAGATATCTCGTCGCCAGCGGAAAAATAGCTCTTAATTTCAGCTGGTTACATATTAGTCCAGTAGTCAGAGACAAAAAAGGGTATTTGCATGCAATAATTGGAGAAATTTTAATTATTTTGTATGTTTTTGTATGCAACAAATAATTCGATTATCAGATGTTAATGTTTACGAAATGTACCAATATTTATAGCCCAGTAGTCAGAGACAAAAAAAGGGTGTTTCAATGCATTAATTGGGGAAATCTCGATTTTTATAAATGTTTGTAGGTATGAACCTCCTCTTTATTCTAAGTTTTCGACCTCCCAACTCTTGTGCGTTCTCCGCCATCTTGAAAAAGCCGCTCAAAAAGCCCCATTTTTCAAGGTTTCTTCAATATGACGCTACCTGTGCATCTTAGGCGAACAGTTGTAGCGATTTCAATTCTCACATTTTTCCTCTGTGAATGTATAGGAGCGCTCTTACACACGGTGCCGTTTTGGCGTAAAATGCCGCTTTTGACAAAAATGAACTTTTGTATTCATTTTTACGTTTCTATTTCCTAAACAGAACCTCAATACCGCATAAACACCACATTAAAAGTTGTAGATATTTTAATTTTATACCGTATTCATATATCAGGAAACGTTTTTGCGGAAGGTTAAAAAAGGAAAAAGAGCTGATCGAAATGTGATTTTACTTATTTAATACATGCTTAATGCATGTTAAATGCTTTTCCTCAAGAACGCACAAGGGTTGCAAGGTCGTAAACTTAGATTTTTAGTGAGGAGGTCCATACATACAAAAATATATAAAAATCGAAATTTCCCCAATTTTTCGGTGGCTATATATATATATATAGCCACCGAAAATCTCTAAAGGTCCTCGAATGGTATATATATATATATATACATATATATATAATGTTGTAATCCTTACATACTATAAAACTGCCCCATCTGTCTGTTTGCGATAAACTCAAAACTTCTTAAGGGATTCAAGTTACGGCCAATTTTCAAATTTTTGTTTGGGAAATCATAGAACACTATTAGCATGGAACGGACATGTCTCTAAGGCGCCAAGCGAAGCGGGCGCAGTTTGCTTTAGTATAGAATGAATATAGAACGGGACTACCTTACGTCATCAGCCCTCAACCAATCTGAATCTTTTATTTCTCCAGCGACCATTCGAGGACCTTTAGAGATTTTGGAGACGTTTTTTTTTCTTCAAATTCTGATAGCGCCAAAGTGATTTTTTCCATGTTTTAACTATCAAAATATAGATTAAAATGCAGCCATAAATGACCACGACCACGAAAAAACCTATAATTTGACTCCGGTTAATAAATAATGTTGTAAGGTGTGAGAAATAGTTCTCACAAAAAGCAAAATTTTCTGCACAAATATAATACTTTATTTTCTGAAGAGGAAGTAAAAAGATAAAAAAAGAGAATAAAATCTTGAACGAAAAAACTGGTAAAATGGAAACACACACACACACACACACACACACACACACACACACTGTGAAAAGAACATATTAAACTAGTTATAATTGAACCCAAGAACAAATTTGCAGGCATATAGTGTCGACATTTAAAATGCGATCATAACGAGTAGAACAGAAAGTTTGGAATCTTATGCCGTTACATGTGGACAGCCGCTAAAGTGTGCAACATCACACTTGGTCATCATTAATAGCTAAGCACACCAAACGACGACATTATTATTATTATTACCCATGTTAAAATACATTGTGCATACCACACTCAATCAATAGCAGCCTCAGTAGCTCAGATGGTAAGAATGACGGATTCTTAACCAGGAGGCCGTTGTTTCGAATCAAAGCGAAGATAATAAATTTAGTAATAACATGGGGAAGTGTATTGTGACAAAGCATTAGCTTTAACACAAATAAATTCCTTTTTACACTCAATCAGCTGATATGCCTATAGCATAATATACTCCCCGCCTCAAAGCTGCTGTATGTACACTGGTGCTAGAGTGTCATTGTCCGCCAACGCGCCGCATAGATTAAATTAAGCAAATTTCCTCACTTTCTGTTTCATTTGTTTTGATGCGATCATGAAAAATCTTAGAGCTTCCCAAAAACACCAACTGCCTTGACAAGTAGTTTTTTCAATATGTTTCGTTTACTTTACGTATTGAATTCGAGCTACTTGGTAACTCATAAACATAATAGTCATGGCCATAATCATAGCCATGGCTACCGCTACCGCCATCATCATCATCGCCGTCATCATCATCATCACCATCATCATCGCCGTCATCATCATCATCATCATCATCGCCATCATCATCATCGTCATGGCCATCGCCAGTTGAATAAGCAATTGGAGCATTGATCACTGTGTCTAAGTCATCATTGACTAATTTCATAAATCCAAGGAAATATTTATTCTCAAACATTTTTTCAATTGCCTTTATTTTATCTGTCATAGAACCAATGTCGATGCCAATTTGATTGCAAAAATTGGCAAATCTTTTAGTCTGAAACAATAATTAAAAAATCAATATTAATCAGCGTCCATGGCTCAGTGGTGATTTAGGAAAAACAGTGAAAATTAACTGAAATAAGGAAATATTTTATCAAAAAAAGAAAAACATTAATTTTCTCATATCTTTCATAGCACGGCCAGAGAAATGAGAAAATTCCATTACAACAACATAGGAAATAACTTGTATTCTAAAC
Source organism: Pachypsylla venusta (assembly GCA_012654025.1). NCBI lineage: Eukaryota > Metazoa > Arthropoda > Insecta > Hemiptera > Aphalaridae > Pachypsylla > Pachypsylla venusta. Next base: position 11,618,971 of record CM022879.1, on the reverse strand, counting down.
CTAGTTATTTCCAATCTTATTGTATTAAAATTTTCTCATTCCTCTGGCCCTGCTGTGACTGTAATGAGAAGTTTTCTGTTTTTTCTTTTTCACCATCAGACTCACATCAGACTTTTTTTTTAAATTATATTCACATCACGCAGTTCTAATAATCTTAATCTATTCTATTATGAATATACAAAATATCAATATTTAGAATTTTTTTACACATTTCTCTGAAATCGTCAGCTCTCATATCAAGATCTAGTTGCTGTCAATATTGGTTAAACGTTTTTAGTACTGATATGAGAATTGAGTTCATGTAGATGGGTAAGCATTTGGGTTTCTCCTTCTTTATATAGTTCTCCTTCTAAACACTGCATCTTTTTCAACTTTACCTGCAATACTGTCAACGGATCGCTATGCACAGTTATCTCCATAGCTACTCAATGTCCTCATGAGGCTGAGAGTTCCCAAAAAACATCCAAACCGTGACAAATGATTGCCCCTGCCGAATTCAAGCCCGGGTCTCCCCAATGCAACTCTAGCGCAGTGGCCACTAAACAATGGGAGCGTTCCTTATTTCATTTGGACTTTTATGTTAAAAAAATTATATTTAATTTAAATAATTAGACAATATCGATTCGGATTAATTATAAAGGTGGCAAGCTTTCGATAGTACTCAGACAATCATCGTCAGGCCGATGTTGACTCTACGATGTTCAGAGTAGTTGACTTCTAATTATTTAATTTATTTATTTAATTTAATCTTACGATTCTTCTATAAAAATATTTAAAAAAAATATTTGTACCATTCCATTTAAATCTCTTGAGAAATCGACACTTTTTGTGAAGAAAAGTCTCTTCCGAAGGTCGAACCTGGATATCAACCTAAACATCCAATTGGCCATGGTCCCTTTCGTGTCCTTAGAGCTTCAATAATTCCAAACCGTTTAAAAGTTAAGGGGGAATGACCGGTCATACTATGTAATACAAACCTACCTTTGCAAAATCTTGTAGTTGCTCCAAATTATTGTACTCCTTTTGATAGGTTTCTCTTGATGTTCGATTGAATAACATAAATCGGAAAGTGGTGTCTTTGTGTGATGAAAACTTAAGTGAAATATTATCATTTTGAGCAGTAGTGGAAATTTTTTTAACTATAAATTGATTTTTATGAAGTATATATAGTTTTGATGTAGTTGTCATATAGGAACAGTACGGTTCACCAACAAAAATAAGGGATCGAAATTGCTCTGACTCGATGGTGTTAAAACTATTGGTACCTCCAGTAGTCTTAAAGAGTATAAATTTTTTTGCAGAATTTCTCAGCATACTATAGGAATTTTCATTTTCTGAAAATGCAATAAGAACAAAATTACCTAAGCTAATAGAAATGAACTCTACTGGTTTATTCCAGGTAATTTTTAGGAAGATACACGGGAGCCCCATTTGCTTGACTCAAATGTTGATCAGTACATTGTGCTCATTTTTTCTTATACAGTATGTCCCAGAATGGCCGGTCACTCCGCTTAACTTTTGAACGGCTTCGAATTTCTGAATTTAGAAAAGCTGTGGGAATATCATAGAGGCAATGACCAATCGAATGGTTATAGTCTGATCCCGATTCGATCTGCGGAATTTACTTTTCTTGACAAAAAGTGTCAATTCCAAAAATAATTAAATGGAATGGTGCAAATATTTTTTGTTAAATAAAAGCCCAAATAAAAATGGCTTTGATGTAAAAGTTCACAAATTTGTGTTCCAAAACCTTCAGAAAATAAATGAGATTTGAATTTGTAGACTTGAACATTTTTTGAAACACAATTGGTGAATTTTTAGATCAAAGTTCAAAACAGGGACCGTTATAAAGGGTGTAACAATATCAAAATTTAGACCCCTCTACTTCCCCCCTGATTTTTTTTAGAAAAAGGTAATCCTCATTTTCTATGGACTTTTATTTTATCAAAAAATGATTTTACCATTGCATAGAAATATTTTGAAAAGTCGACACTCTTTGTCAAGTAAAATCACTTTCAGAAACCCCTGAAAGTGACTTCACCTGGACCTATCCATTGATATTCGACTAGACATAGCCTTTTCTTATCCCTAGAGCTTTTTAAAATTCAAAAATTCACAGCCGTACAAAATTGAATTGGGTCGACCGGTCATTCTGGGACATATTCTATTGAATCGATGATTCTTTACTGAAGAGATATTAAGTTTTCTATTACTGAAAATGTGAAAATCTAAAATCTCTTACCATCAATGATACTAATACAATTCTGGACCAACTATTTGAAAAAAAATTCATTCACGCCATGACACAGACACACACAGATACAGAAAAATGCTACTGTGCACGAGCTATCGCTTAAATGTGTTAATTCGTGCTTTTATATCAATGGTACACTATTGGAAAGTTGTCTGTATTCTAATTCCTTAAAGAAGTTACTAACGAGAAAAATTAAATATCACAGTAATATTCTACTATGCGCAAGGGCGTAGCCAGCATCTGGCCTAGGGGGGGGGGCAGGTGAGATCTTCATGTCGCGTGGGAGGGGGTGGGGGTCGATAAAGTAAATCGTTACTTATTTAATAATAAACCCCCAGGGGTAACTGATGATTAAGTTATTGGGGGGGTTTTCCCTAAAGATTCCCATAT
>CM022879.1:11558713-11576699 GCA_012654025.1 Pachypsylla venusta | reverse complement strand
TTTTTTTTTAAAAAAAAAAAAAAGTTATGCCCCGGAACCGCTTCCCATTATTACTTCAGGGCACTCCTTTCTACAGTCATGCCATTCCGAAAACGAGAAAATTCGATCAGAAAATTTTCGCTCCGGGTGGGATTCGAACCAACAACCTCCGGACCAAGAGTCAATGCTCTTAACAACTCGGCCACGGAGATCAGCATATAGATACCTACGTTTTTTTTAAGTGTCCAATTTATGAAATGCATAATGAATGAATCCGTAAAACTTTCAGCTTTGATAAAATGCAATCTAATCGCAGGTTGACGTCTCATGGGATACAGTATGAGGTTAAATATGACATTGTAGTTAAAGTTATGTAAGAGTGAACAAACGGTTTTCTGTGTGGGAAGACTGTTAGAGTCCTCCCTGAAGTGGGCAGTGGTTGTGAGATGAGTGTCATTTTATAACCCAAATTCGTTAACACTGTTCCTTGACAATTTTAACAAATATGTTGTTCGTACTTACCAAACTATAACATAAAAATGTTTTTCGTTTCTCTTCCATTGGAAATTAGTGTGCAGAATATTTGGACTTTTTTAACTATGATCTTCACCAACGTCTCTGGATTCTACGTTGGCATTTTTGCATTGGAACTTATACCAAAGTCATAGACTCTAACAAAGTAGATATGAATAAACCAAGGTCCGTCAGATCACTGAGGACAGGCAATGTGGGGCGTATTAATATTTGCATGAACCGCTTAGGAAAAGGTCTTTCTAATAACATATGTTGGAAACTGAGCTGTTTATTGCAGAAGCTAAACCTGAGGTAGCTTAGTTAAAACTATTCAGTCGAAATGAAAGTTCGCTTCTATATAAAATGTACGCTACATTTTTTGTACACTCAGCCTCGTGCGGATAACTGAGTAGCCCCTATTGTGCGTCTTAAAGTTGCTCCAAAATAAACACTCAGGTGCAGATTTGTGACGTCATAATTCGGATTCTAAAACACGATTTTCCTCATAATACATCATCGCAAGATGAAATTCTAACATTTGTCTAGAAGCGAACTTTCAGCTCTATTCAAGCTTCTGCAATAAACAGCTCAATTTTCCACGAAACAGAAAAACAACACGTGGCGTTTACGAGCAGACTCCTATATCAGTGTACATATGTCCTATGTAGATTAACTCCAGTGACCTGAAGGGAACTTTTGCATTCAACGTGGTTGAGTCATTGACTGCTGTGTGTGTTCTGTTTAGCTTTGTATTTCTCTGGCGTCATCGGTGTGTTTGTTTATAATAAATCCTTATCGTCCACGTTGTTCAATGGAAAGGACATTTCATTTATCAAACAAACATCATATTAATAATAACATGTGGACAAATTCAATTGTTTTCTATTCCAATGTATCATGATCACGATGTACATATGCTTATCGGATCAGGGGCGGATTTAGGGTAAAATTTTAGGGGGGACTAAGAAAATAAAATGCATTTATTGATAATAATGTGTCCTTAAACTCTGCAGAACGTCTCAAGAAATCCGCGTTTTCAAATCATCCCCACTGTTGAGTTATATCAGCTGATTTACATTTGTTTCACTCTGATGATGACAGTCTGAGTATTTTGAAGGCTCACCAACATAAATTATTAATTTTAATTAAACTCTGAATCGCTATTGTCAATTTTTATATTTTTTAATATCTTGCAATTATTCAATTAATTTTTATTTTAACACAAAACGGTAAAAAATACATGTTCCTAAAAGATGTCAGAATGTAAGGTGTGGGTTATACTAAGAATCGAACAGACCAATTCGGGGATATACATGAGTGCGGAGAAATTGAATCCCTGCAGGAATCCTCCTATCGCAAATCGCATGCTATTCAAGAGCCGAAAGAAAAACCCCTCCAGAACTGCGCACCGTATCATATGAGGCTTTGAAAATGAAGATTGAATGCAATTAAGAGTCTGAAACCGGGGGGGAATGTCTGGCAACAAAAACTTATGTTTTTCTAAAAAAAAAAAAAAAAAAAAAAAAAAAAAAAAAAAAAAAAAAAAAAAAAAAAANTTTAAACTTTTTTCATTAGCCGTCATGGGTCCATATTGGACGGTTGTACATACGCATGGCCGTATAAAAAGGAAACGTATAAACGTTTCCTAAGCTGTCTAATTGGTTGAAAAAATTCAAAGGGTTGCCAGACACTCCTCCCCGGTTCCAGAACTGTGCAATTAATGATATCTTACTATGTACCTACTAGAATTACGTTTCAATGATCTGATTAAAAACATGGTATGAATCATTTGAAAAAGTTCGTCATCCTTAGAGGCCCAATATCTCAGATTAGGACGTGTTTCGTCCTAATATCTCAGATTAGGACGTGTTTCGTGTTCTTCCTTTCAAAAAGATTTGTTTAATAACAAACAATGACACTTGATCAGCTGACGCAAACAATAGACATCCATGTGTCATGACAGATAATATGAATGTAAGTCAGTAGATTTCCAGACGGTCGTCTGAGCTCGACTTATCTGCTTAAGTTTATCTCTTTTGTCTGTTGTAAGGTACACAGAGCACAATTCATAGATAGTTCTATTCTAATAAACCCATGGCATAGATCAAAGCTCGTGACTTGGGTAGGTAAGTACTCATAATAATTTTGACATTGGTGTATCGAATAATTGCTTTATCATTGCAAAAACTTGAATATTTCTCAATATTGTAATTGATTTTTGAAAGAAATGTTACTGTACCTAGACAGTTGATAAAGAATATTACGAAAGTTCAGCAAATTTTTAGAATATAAAGGTAAAACTTTATAAAATTTTAATCGTTAAATCGTGCCACAAAATTGTGATTCCCCCATTATTGTCATGGGTACTTATTAATTCGTATACCGTTCACCGCTTGCAGCTATTACAAAAGAAATAGAGAGGTACCCTGTTCCCATGAACGGTATGGCTACTACCGTTCAAACCCCAAGGAACGTATCTGAAGTAAAATCAAATTTGAAATTTCGATGATCCTATAAAATTAGCCCTATACCTTTTCTTTATATAAAAAAGTTATGCCCCGCAACCGCTTTCGCATTACTTCAGGGCCCCCTATACCTATACAGACTAGGATGTAGGATGTGCGTTTTTTGTTCCGTAGGTACGTATACATTCTGAAAGACCCGTAAATTAACTCATAAACTCAAAAAGGAACTCAAAACACGGTTCTGGCCGATTTCAGGCATTTTTCAGAAATTGCCTAAAATAGGTAAGAGCTAGAGACTTGATTTTTTACTTTCTCTTCCATAGAAGATAAAGTATTGTATTCGTGCAGAAATTTTAGACATAATTTGGCTCAAAAAATTGTTTGACGGGAAGCCAAAGGCCAAAATAAAGATCAAATATATTCGGCCATATTNGCTTCTCGAATTTGAATTAAAAAGGAATAGTTGCTGCCAGAGTCTTGAAATTTGATCTGTATGTTAATTATATACATAGATCACGACAAATCCTACCGAGACATTTTGTGAACAACACACGGACCACTGGCTGAAACCTCAAAACGTGTTTTGGCATTGAAAACTCGACATCGAAAATTTCAGCCCATATCAATACTTTCTTCTTCTTTTATTAATAAGGAAAATCGTGAGATGTTCACACCAGATTTTTAAAACATAATATCACGCATGGGGTGGTTGTTCAGATTAGGTTCTTCAACATTTTTTTTTTTTTTTTTTTTTTTTTTTTTTTTTTTTTTTTTTTTTNGGGGGTATATCTGTGGCTTTAATTTTGCCAAATAATAGAAACCCCGAGGAATATAATGTCGACAGTACGGAATATATTCGTATATGGAAGGTCGACGTGCACTTGAATTTACATACAATTACGTCGCCACGTGATTTAAGAAAGAAATTGCGTAGAATGCACATGATTTGTGCACTGTGCAGGCCAAGTGGGTTATAAATTATAATAAACACATTATCATTTTGATCTGACCATCATTAACGATATGTAAACAACAAATATTTTAATGGCCGGAGTCATTAACTACAATCAATTAGTTATCACTTATTATCTTTACTGGAGGTTGAACTGGTAGTTCTGAAAACTATGGCCCTCACTCAGTTGTATGGCCATCATGATCGTCCGGGTGGCCCCATAGGTTTCACTAAGCAGCAAATCCTCTGAACACAATAAAACTCCATACCTACCTCAAGTTTTATCAAAATCGGAAAAGGCTTCGATAGTTTGCGTGGAATGATCAGAGAAACGGAGGTTTAAATAAAAATCGTTGAGTTAAAACTAGATCTCACTTCGTTCGATCAAAATTTTGCAAAACGAGGATAATATTCATGTTTTTTTTATAATACTGGAAATTGTTAGTTCATAATAGCGTATAGAGGTTCATCACGTGAAAGTGGATCTAATTTTGGAGAAGATGGAACATGGGCATTCATGTTATAATGCCATTGAGAACCTAGTCTAGATAATGAACTATGAATTTTCATTAGAATTGGTTTCTGTGTTACTTCGCACCATGAATTTGATGTTTGTGCGAGTTGACAACATCCCACAATCTTTATATTTAGATTTTGACTCTTACAGTCAACCACCAAAAATCATACCTACCTCTTCTCAAAATTTGATATATTTTTTGAGATACCTAGTTTAAAAAATACAGCGTGTCTCAGAATGACCGGTCACCCCCCCCCCTAACTTTTGAACAGCTATCAGAACTAGAGCTTTTCAAACTCTAGTTCTGAAATCCAGGTTCGACCCCCGACAGTGACTCCAATTAATGACAAAAGTGTCGATTTTTCGAGAACTTTAAATGGAATGGTACAAATATTTTTTGTTGAAATAAAAGTATAAATAAAATAAGGAAAAACTTTCCTTTTCATTTTTTCCAAAAAATAATCAGGGGCGGAGCTAGAGGGGTCTAAAGTTTAATTTTGTTACACCCTGTATAACGGTGTTTATTTTAAACTTTCTTTTTTCTGTTCCAAAAAAGGTTTCACATCTACTTAAACCATCAAAAGTGTACACTTCTGTTTTCATCAGTATTATGAGAGGACAAAGACAAATCTCATTTTTCTCCTGGAAGTTGAAAATAGGCCCTTTAGAAAACGGCAATTTTCAGTTAGAAAGTCAAAAGTAAAGTGGTTATTTGGGTGTAAACTAACTGAAATAAGAAAACATTTTAACGAAAAAAAAAAACTTTTAATTTTTCACAGCGGTGCCAGAGAAATCAATGCAATTACATATAGGAAATAACACTAGTTTTAGATGCACATTATATCCTATGTAATTGCATTGAAATATTCTGGGCCTGTTGTTAAAGAAATTCTTTTTTTTGCTAAACTGTTTACTTATTCAAGTTACTTATCACTGTTTGTCCTCAATAACCACCTTACTTCAGAATTTCTATCCGAAAATGGCCTTTTTCAAAACGTCCAATTTTTACGTTCCAGTAGAAAAATGAGATTTGACTTTGCCCTTCTACGACACTGATGGGAACTTTTACATATAAATTTAAAATGAATACCGTTATATAGGGTGTAACAAATTTCAAATTTACAACCCTCTAATTATTTTTTTTGAAAAAATGAAAAGAAAAGTTTTTCCTTATTTTATTTGTACTTTTATTTCAACAAAAATTCTTGTACCAATATTTAAATTTGTTGAGAAATCGACACTTTTTGTCAATAATAGTGACTTCCAGGGGGTCGAACCTGAATCTCACCATAACCATTCGATTGGCCATGGCCCATTTCCTATCCCTAGAGCTTTTCAAATTTCAAAGTTTCTAAGCCGTTCAAAAGTTAAGGGAGGAGGGGTGACAGGTCATTTTGGTACACGTTGTAGACTAGTTCTGTATATTCCATTGTTGGATTCCACGTACCTTGAAGCGTAAATTATTAAAATTTAAGGCAGGGGGTACTTTTTAGCCAGTAAAATAATAACCCCTGTGCTAAATTGGTGGAATTTTATTTGTTGGTAATTATTTCGTTTATTAGTTATCTNAGTTGAAAATAGGCCCTTTAGAAAACGGCAATTTTTGGTTAGAAAGTCAGAAGTAAAGTGGTTATTTGGGTGTAAACTAACTGAAATAAGAAAACATTTTAACGAAAAAAAAAACTTTTAATTTTTCACAGCGGTGCCAGAGAAATCAATGCAATTACATATACGAAATAACACTAGTTTTAGATGCACATTATATCCTATGTAATTGCATTGAAATATTCTGGGCCTGTTGTTAAAGAAATTCTTTTTTTTGCTAAACTGTTTACTTATTCAAGTTACTTATCACTGTTTGTCCTCAATAACCACCTTACTTCAGAATTTCTATCCGAAAATGGCCTTTTTCAAAACGTCCAATTTTTACGTTCCAGTAGAAAAATGAGATTTGACTTTTCCCTTCTACGACACTGATGGGAACTTTTACATATAAATTTAAAATGAATACCGTTATATAGGGTGTAACAAAATTCAAATTTACAACCCTCTAATTATTTTTTTTTAAAAAATGAAAAGAAAAGTTTTTCCTTATTTTATTTGTACTTTTATTTCAACAAAAATTTTTGTACCAATATTTAAATTTGTTGAGAAATCGACACTTTTTGTCAATAATAGTGACTTCCAGGGGGTCGAACCTGAATCTCACCATAACCATTCGATTGGCCATGGCCCATTTCCTATCCCTAGAGCTTTTCAAATTTCAAAGTTTCTAAGCCGTTCAAAAGTTAAGGGAGGAGGGGTGACAGGTCATTTTGGTACACGTTGTAGACTAGTTCTGTATATTCCATTGTTGGATTCCACGTACCTTGAAGCGTAAATTATTAAAATTTAAGGCAGGGGGTACTTTTTAGCCAGTAAAATAATAACCCCTGTGCTAAATTGGTGGAATTTTATTTGTTGGTAATTATTTCGTTTATTAGTTATCTCGCTACACTCACCAGAATAAGTGGAATAATCGAACGCTTTTGAATGTGTGGGTTATAAATAAAATTAAAGCTTTTGAAAGGAAAAACATCGTCAATGGAAAACCCATCTTTACACCTCACATCACCAGATATTACTCCCAATACCACAAAGAATTATTCTATTGATAAAATCATTTTAATGGAGTCTACATGTTACAAGAAACAAAGCAACAACAACCACACAAACCACAAGTAATTAGTTAAAGGAAACACACAACTCTTTGTTATAACGAATCCCTGGAGGCCAAATCAACATTACGGTATTGTCTCGGTCGGTCGTCTTGAACAAAACCAATGAACAATATTTCTCCTAATTACCAAACACTTCATTCCTGTATATTCTCTTCACCACTTTCAAACACAAAGTACCTACTATTCTTTTTTTTTTTTTTAATTTGGCTTAACGTCTCTTTAACATCTATTGGTCATTCAAGACGGGGGTTTTACCCTCCATTCGCCGGAAACTTGCAAATCATATACCCACATTGACCTCACCCAGCCTGGGTTGGGCCGGAAAAAGCCAACGATACGTGGTGTTCTCAAGCGGTCACCCATCCAAGTACTGACCACGCCCGGGCGTTGCTTAACTTCAGTGATCTGACGGGAACTGGTGTATTCAACGTGGATTGATCGTTGGCTACCTACTATTCTAATCTATATTAGTTGGGAATAGCTAACTTCCACAATCTCAGATTCAGGCACAGGTTAACCCCAGTTGTCCTCTGAAAGCTTACGCCACCACGATAGACTACACGATACAAGCTGGAGTCCTTGAGTTGGATATTTATTTTGAAGTTATTCGTAGTAGCTTGAAGTATTTTAGTTTGAAGTTGTTCGTAGTAGCTTGAATAATTTTAGTTTGAAGTTGTTCGAAGTAGCTTGAAGAATTTTAGTATGAAGTTGCTCGTAGTAACTTGGAGAATTTTAGTATGAAGTTCCTCGTAGTAGCTTGAAGAATTTTCGTTTGGAGTTGTTCGTAGTAGCTTGAAGAATTTTAGTATGAAGTTGATCGTAGTAGCTTGAAGAATTTTCGTTTGGAGTTATTCGTAGTAGCTTGAAGAATAATTTTAGTTTGAAGTTGTTCGCAGTAGCTTGAAGAATTTTAGTATGAAGTTCCTCGTAGTAGCTTGAAGAATTTTCGTTTGGAGTTATTCGTAGTAGCTTGGAGAATTTTAGTTTGAATTTGTTCGTAGTAGCTTGCAGAATTTTAGTTTGAATTTGTTCGAAGTAGCTTGAAGAATTTTAATTTGAAGTTGTTCGTAGTAGCTTGAAGAATTTTTGTTTGAAGTTGTTCGTAGTAGCTTGAAGAATTTTAGTTTGAATTTATTCGTAGTAGCTCCAAATGACGATCGCTCTGTTTCAGCAACTGGATCTCCGTGACCAGTGTCACACCAAAATCAATGAAAATTGTCCATATTAAATGAACCATTAAAGTTCCTTAAGCCTTGAATTTCAAGGACTTGAGGAAACTATATCAACATATTTTAGCAGTTTATGCGAACTGTTTGAATCCTAACAAAGTAGGTGCTTCCCATTGAATTGGATACATGTTTTCTACCTACCAAGGTGGTCTCCGGTAACAAGACATTTTCTAACTGAGAAGCACTCCTAACTACTAGTACTGGTGGATGTATTTTGACCGTTATTCCTTTGTGCCGGTATGTTGATTGTTTTTGGGTACCCCGGTCTCAGTCTGTCGCGATCTATTGGTCTGGCTGCGATCACCACCAAACTCGCATGCTGTCACTTCGAGCAATGGCTTGGAAGTGCTCTATAGTGACAAACTGTGACCATACATCTGTCTACGGTAGGTGCTATCCATTTTATTTAAAACTCCTTAAATATAAATATGTCACATAGACTGCCGAACGCGTAATTTCTTTCAATTTATGACTTGCAAATGACGTAATTTATGACTTGCTAATTTTCTAAAAGAGGAAAAGTAAATCATACTTGAGATTGTAAGAATTTACTTAAGGATGACATCCTCACAGGCCGGGTCCATATGACCTGATGGGTGTAAAATAACACATGAAGCAACTCTGTAATATTATTATGTTTTTATCTCATTTTCTTGTGTTACTAATGTAATTATATGTATTACAGTAATTGTCATGGTTCTGGGCTCCCATGTCAATTAAAAGCCTCCAAGAACAGATGTATCATGACAATTAAAAACTTTAGCAATAAACTCTGGAGCTGATTTCTCATAAATATATCTGGGGTAGGACACGGGGATGCCACACTATTGAATTCAAATTAAAAATAAAAGTGGCTATTTGTTTTTCAATCTTCTTCTTAATAAAATTACCCGCTGAAATTATTTCATTATAATTGCAATCTAGACACTTAAATCTAATGAACAACAACCATATACCCACATTTGTACGAGCATTTTTTTAAGACACATATTTATCCGTACAAAGTGCATGAACTGCATAAACCAATGTCTTTAACCTGAGAAAAAGAATCACTCCAAAACAGACATTCTTCGGAAAGGTACCCTATTGCCATTTGTTGAAACCAGTTCAAACTTGAGCTATGGAATGTATTGTAAATAATCTCGCATGAGATCCAAGGATAGTTGGAACGTTGAAATCACGAGTGATCTAATGTTTTAGAATTGCGGGGGCGAAGTGCCTATAAAAAGTCAGTGGCGTACCTATTGGTGATCTGTGCTAACGTAGTTCGTACATTAGTACAGATATGTCGGCATCTACGCAACTATCGTTTCAGTGACATGACGTTAGTAAAGAAATGTCGGCATCTACGCAATTACCGTTTCAGTGACATGTTAGTACAGAAATGTTGGCATCTACGCAATTACCGTGTTAAGTGACATGTGAAAGGGCAGTTAGGTTGTTCATTTAATTTGGGACATGTAGCTATATCAGACGGAGAAAAATATGAACTCCTTCTGCTCATCAGGACAGTCAAGAAGTATGTGATTCACTGGATCCAATGCTAGTTGAGATTTACATTACAGAATAACCTATTATTTTTTTTACATTGGGATACCGAAGGCATAATTTCTTCCAATCCATATATGACTTGCTAACTTTCCATGAGGAAAAGTAAATCATACTTGAGATTGTAAGAAATTACTTGAGGGTGACATCCTCACGGGCCGAGTCAACCTGAGCTGATGGTGTAAAATAATGCAGAAAGCAACTCTGTAATATCATTATGTTTATAACTCTTATATTACTGACGTAATTATATTGCAGTGATTGTCATGGTTCTGGGCCCATGTCAATTATCAGCCTCCAAGAACGGACGTATGATGACAATTAAAAACATAAACAGTATACTAAAACTTATCTAGAGCTGCTGTCTCATACATCTGGCTACCATCGGATACGATGATACCACATTGAATGAATGAATGAATTACATTGTGAACTTTACTGTTGGATGAGTGGAATGATAGGGAAAAATCTTTCCTCAGATATCTGTCCTGGAGGGGCGTTTCACCGAGGATGTCGTGGAAATACTCCCTCCAGCCTCCAGACCATATCCCGGGATGTCAGATTCCTACCGACTAAAAACCTACCAAACCTACTCCTAACAGCCCTATGTATTTGTCCCGGAACGGCAAAGCTTTACTTCAGGATACCCTAACTTCCAGAGACCAAACTGTCATTATGGTTGGATTAAAGGAAATGGCGCTGCATAGCAAGTAGAAGAGGCACTAAACGCGACTACAGTTGTTATGAGTGTCATTGAAAGCGACAAATCTATTCGAAGGCACGTGTGAATGTTTGCCCTCAATTTGATTGTGAGTTCCGATGAATATTAGGAACTTGTCAGGTGAACTCGTTCAAATCAATTCAGTGATCCGATTTTCCCATTCATTAGGATCAAGTCATTGCCCTGTTCTACTCCTCACTGTAGGTACATCACCAAGAGCTTTGTCTTATTATTTACAAGTTTATTGCTTTTTGCTTATTGTATGCAGTCTGCTCTTGGTTTTGTTCTTTTTAGACTTAACATATACAGTGTGTCCCAGAGCTCAGAAAGACCGCTCACCCCCCCCCCCTACTTTTGAACGGTTTGGATTTTTGAATTGTGTAAATCTTTTCGGATAGAAAGAGGACATGACCAATTGAATGGTTATGGTGAGATCCGGGTGTGATCCCCAGAAGTGACTTATTTTGACAAATAGTTCGATTTCTCGAACAAGAAAAAAATGGAATCATAAATTATTAATTTTTATTGAAATAAAAGTCCAGATAGCTTTAAGGCAAAACAGGAGGGAATATTTGTAACCATTACTAGGGCTCCAGAAGTGCCCTAGTGATGATCCCCCAGGAGGTACCGTTTTTCTAAGGTCTTTAACCTTTAAGAAAAAAGGTGGCACCGCGAGCCTCGTGCGGAAAATTGTGTTAATGACACTTGGCGACATTACAAGAGCCAAAAAAAAATATGTATAATACTGTGATGGTTTAGTGTAGTGGTCTTTGTAAATGCTGTGATGCCCATACTAGTATATAAGTCGTGATAATGTAATATTATGCGTTAACACAAATAATCAGTTTTATTAAATCCTCATGATGTACGAGTATGTGTTAATTTCTTGGGTCCACTTCATACGTACTCGTCATTTCCAGCGTCATTTGGCTCCAGAAGTGAATCAATCCCAGGAGGTACCAATTTCCCGAGTTCTTTATAAAATAGTTTTTCTCCATCTTGATAATAATAGGGTTCATCAAATCCCTATAAGACAGTCAACATATTAGAAAATAAAGCGCTAACGTAGGGTTGAATTTGGGGAAATCGCAGTTGATGTTCATGTGATACTAAAATACTACCACTCTACTTCCTTGGACGTTACCCATATTTGTAACCATCCAGGGATCATCAACCAGTTGCTCGGGCCCCGGGGTCGGCACTCCCCTATAACAGATTGAGGCGATAATCTTGGTAATAAGTACTATTATTATTTCTTGAGGGGGCTAAGCTTATCCTATTCAACCCTGATTAAGTTCATGGGGTAGGCCCCAATTTATAGCTATTTTTGTATATAACGTTGAATTCAACGTATTATTATTCTATCAATATTCCACGAAATAAAAATATTAAATTTTGACTCTCATCACCTCTCCATTTAATGGCTCTTTATGAACGGACCATTTGTTCGTCTCAAATAAAATAGCTTCTCAGAACATTTCAAGGAAGACTAAATTAGCATAATATTTTTGCAGATTTACCATCCAGTATTTCGTATTACAAAAGTACCGACAGAACGATTCAACCTTCGCAAGGTGGAATTTGCATATCTCTGCAATTTATAAATATTTGTCCGACTAGTTTCAGAAAAAAAGTTATTTATTTTCGAATTCATCTCCTAATTATCCATGTTTCAAGATCAATGATAATAACATTTGCCAAATACCCACACAATGCCACACATGCCAATGGCCCATGGACATATCGTATCATAAACCCTAATCAAACTAAAATCTAATTTTTTCCCTACTTGCACATTCCTTTATTTTCAATACTGTGTATTTAATATTATTTTCAATACTGTGTATTTAAAATAAATAGGTACAATTTATTTTATTTTCAATTTTTCAATACATTGGACCATTATTCTCTCCCACATTGTACTTTAAAATACTTCGAGTCAAATTCTTTCTTAAGGAGATATGGAACGAATTTCAATACATTGGACCATTATTCTCTCCCACATTGTACTTTAAAATACTCCGAGTCAAATTCTTTCTTAAGGAGATATGGAACGAAATTACAAAGTATTATAATTCATTTAAGTATTATATAATTTCTCCTTAAGAAAGAATTTGACTCAGAGAATTTTAAAGTCTTAACCCCCTGAAACAATGTTTAGCTGCTGTAGAATTACAATGTGGGAGAGAATAATGGTCCAATCGTTCACAGTATTGAAAATAAATTGAATATAAAAGAATTGCAAGTAGGAAAGAAATTAAAATGCATACAAAAATGCAGTGCAACAAACAGATTTAGATAATTCATGAAAACCAATAATACCAAATTGAACAAACTAACATTAGCAAATTTCGATTATTTTTACATCAGTAATTAATAAAATATTGATTTCTAACAACATCACAATAAGTTTTGTAGTCGATATTCAATCGTTTTGTATTTAATGTATTGTTTTAACTCTGAAGTTGATGTATTATATTTTACAGATTATTATCTATACTTATAAAACGCAAAGCCCAGTTGGTATACTGACGTACTGACTGACTGACTGATAATAAACGTAGCTCCACAATGGCTAAACGTAGAGACTTGAAACTTGGCACAAAGGTCCCTTTTAGTATGTAGGTGCGCAATAAGAAAGGAAAAAAATTAAAGTTCAAGTGGGAGCAATTAACCGCCAAAAATGACGCTATTTAGCGGGTCTTTTTGCAATTTTTTTCTGGGCAAACTAAAAGAGATAACGAAAAATTACCGAGAATAGACCCCCCAAAATAGTATATAAGTACCCCATAAACAATATAAAATTGGAAAATTTCCGGTTTCTCCCCGATTTATGGACGGTTTTCACCACCAAAAAATCGGAATTGAGAAGTACCACTTCGGGATGAGCGAGAAGGCTGAAATTTGACACAAAGGTGTTCCGAAGTACAAAAAGCCTTATCCTTGAATAAAATATTGAATTCTCTAACTAGGAGGGGTGCTCACTCTGGGAGTCGGTTCCACCAAAAACCCATAGTTAAGAAGTATCACTTCGGGATGAGCGAGAAAGCTGAAATTTTATACGGTGTTCCGCTGTGCAAAAAGTAATATCTTTGAGTAAAATATTGAATTTTCTAAATAGGAGCAGTGTTCACTCTGTGGGGGTCGGTTCCACCAAAAATCTAAAATTAAGAAGATTTAATTTTACGTGATCTCGAAATTGTTGTTGAATTTTGTAACCGTAGCGAAGCACGGGAAAACGGTTAGTTATAACATGTGACTGAGTCTTATGTGATTTCTTTTATCTACCCAGCAACATAACTGCTGATTGTAATGATCAATTAACTTTAACTTGTTTTCAGAAGCGAGTACATTGCGTAGATAAAAAACAAAAAATCAATATTAATGATAAGGCGCTAGGAATTGCAGACTAGCCCGGTAGTTAATTGAAAATGATTTTTTATGGTTAGAACATATTCAATTTTCTAATATTTTTTTTAATTAAAAAATATATATATGTATATATCAATACGTAGTTACTGTTTATATAGAAAACACGTATACCATATACCCGCGAAATGAGCATATAGTTTTTTTCTGTACAATAAAAGCGATGTATATATGATTGATTTAAATGCCATATTAACCTGCCATAATATATTGCTAAAGGGCGATAATCGACAAATACGAACACAATAAGAAGACATTTGTGGATTGCAGTCCACAATAGGCGAATGGCTAAGCACTGCGAAATCACATTCACAACACACTTATCAGTAGAAAATATGGTTCGCTGAAAAGAAGCGCAAATCTAAGACCGGATTGAAAAAATATATAAATATCAATATAATATGAATTTTTTTATGTATACATAAAACTGATATCATCAGTATAGGAATTGTCTACTGAAAATAATTATATTAAAAACAGAAGTACCTATGAACAATGATGAAAATAATTTTTATATTAAGGTTAAAATATATTCTAAGTAAACAGTTTATCGGTGTTATTCTATCTTGCATATCATCCCTATCCAAAAGTTCTTAACAGATCAATAAACGTACAGTGTGAGGCGTGTATAAAATGCAACATGTCTCATAAACTAATCCAAAAAAAAAGAAGATATTTTCAAATAGGTTCGAAAAATAATGGATGATTTACGTCTTCTACTAGAATCCGTTTACTACATTTTAACATATCTGATATTTACCCTGCAGAAAAGATGTGTTTCATGTAATTCAAAATCGTAACAAAAGTCTTTTTAATGATGATTGTGGGTCACCTTATTTCTAACTGCTTTTTAATATTATTTCGGCATTAAAAAAAACAATTACGAAATTCTATGCTTGGTAATACTACTTTTATTTAAAACATTTACGAAATTCAAACATGATCTATGCTTGGTACTACTACTTTATTTAAAACAAAATACTACATTCAAACATGATCTATGCTTGGTAATTGGTACTACTTTATCTAAAACAATTACTACATTCAAACATGATCTATGCTTGGTAATACTACTTTATTTAAAACAATTACTACATTCAAACATGATCTATGCTTGGTAATACTACTTTATATAAAACAATTATTCAAACATGATCTATGCTTGGTAATACTATTTAAAACAATTACCTCAATTTTTTTTTGGTTACATACTTTCTTGAACGTGATAGGACTGATAGGTATATGATGTAATTCGCGGACATAATTCAGAAAAATATGCAATTGTTTTTTCATCATTTGATAGAAAATTCCTTCATTGCAGTAGGAATGAGTTAATCCAGTTCTAGTTACAGTATCCGGTTTGTGTTTCCATGATTTAATATAGTTTATGTGTTTTTAGTTCTCTTTATTCATTACGTGCCTCTGAATTGACGTGTATTTTCCGGGACATAGTGTCCTTTATTACCAGGTCCGATGAGGTGAGTAGCTATAGCGGTTCCCTTTGTCTGACAGTCCCAATCATTATTAGGTTTCTTTGTACAACGAATCATTCTTGCTGGGAAGTCAAACACACATTCATTTCCATTATATAATCTGTACGTCATAAAATCTTCTGGATCAATGAAAAAATCTGTTACGGCTGTATTCTTCTGTGATTTTTGGATACGCTCGACATAAAGTGAATTCACGACTTGTTCATCTGATGCACCATTAAGCCGTCTCACCATATGTTTTCTTAAAAACGTCGAATCTGGACAACCGGTGGTTACACAATTATACTGAATATCAAGATAAACTACGCGATTGATATGGAAATCTTTAAGAAAATTACATGATTTTTCAAAGTGACACTGCGTTTTTACTTCATGAGTTATTACACGAACTGGATCCAACTTTTCGAAATTTTTCTTTTGTATCGGTTGCAACTTTTGTCCATCTACGATTCTATATTCTGCTCTGACAATATCCATATGTCCAGTCGCGCAACTTATTTCTGTTTTTTGACCACTCCAATGTTTTCTATTTAGTGCTTGAATAATTACAGCAAAAGAAATTGATATTAATAAAATCACTCGTAGAAATGCCATGATTACCGTTTGCCTGACAAATCAAATTTGAATCAAAACGCGCTTAGTACTTTTTATAAGAAATAGTTATCAGGCAATACACCAACCACTATGTTCATGGAAAACACATTCAAATATTGCCATATATTATTTGTAGATAAGACTTTCGTAGATAAGTCTTTCAAAATCATCATATCATATGAATTTAACAATAATATGGAACCGTTTGCAAGAAAAAAATAATAATTATGGACAAAGTAGGAGGCACAGAAGTCAAAAGTTTGTATAGTCAATACTTTTAATTGAGAATAGGTTTTGGTTTATTATTTTCAATAATGAACCTTTGGAATTGTCACGAAAAAAAATACCCCCCTCAAAATTTGATATTAACGTTTCAAGGTACGTAGAATCCAAAAATCGAATATAAAAAAATCTGTTTGTCCGCCGTTCACCGCGATGACCGATTTGGATGAAATTTAGTATATACGAGTATTAGGTCCCATCTGGGCTCTAATTGTTCCCCGAAACTTTTGGGTGCAATCGAATATACCCTTGGCGATTTTTGCCGCTTTTTAGCCGTTTTTTAGTATTGCTGTCTAAAAGGAGAATGGTAAGAGTTAGAGATTTGAAAATTTGTATGTATGTCATATTTGGGTTAGCTCCGAAACTTTTGGATTCAATCAAATATACCGCTGGTGGTTTTTATCGCTTTAAAGCTGTTTTCAATCCTGTCTAAAATGGGAATGGTAAGAGCCAGATACTTCAAATTTAATAGATATGACAAATATAGCCCCAGGATTGGAATCGTCACGAGAACTCCCCCCTCAATTTTTTTTGGGGAGGGGGGATTTTTTTTACCAGAAAAATAATAAACCCATGTGTCACATTGGCAGAGTTTTTTTTTCTTTGGACAAGTAAAAGAAACGAGATCACAGGATGTTTAAAAGTTTCGATAGTAGTTTTCATGTTCAGTGCATGCATAGCAAAACCCTCGTTACCTACTATATCTGCTTGGATCAAGATGATCAGGGGTTATAACGTTAATGTTGTAGTCATTTACAGAAAAAAATGTCTTTTCAAAAAGCAATATATTGGGCCCAGTGCCCCCAACAGCAGCTGTTGCTGATTTTAACAAAACGGCAGGGGAGGCTATCCCTTAGTTAACGTAGTTGTAAGAAGGGGTGCCATCCCACGGCTATTACTTTAAAAACTTGAATTAACTTGGTTGATGATTTAGGGTTCCGTACCGAACTCTATTGCTACCTGGTCTATAATAGATATCTGCTAACTCCGGAACAGTGAGGAAGACTTGAGAATTGAACTCTGAAACCCCTCCCCAAGGTACAAGTAGTAGGCACTCGAACACGCTATGGCGACAGGTAAAGTTTAAGCACACAAAGGAATTGAAATACCAATTCAATTCCTTTATGTGTTTTTTTCAACTGTTGTGCTGTCCAAAAATATACGAGTTATAGGAACACTAGCTGTTTTCCCGTGCTTCGCTACGGTTACAAGATTCAACAACAATTTCGAGATCGCGGAATTAAATCCCCTCAATTTTAGATTTTTGGTGGAACCGACCCCCAGCGTGAACACGGCTCCTATTGAGAAAATTCAATATTTTACTCAAAGATATTACTTTTTGCACTGTGGAACACCTTCTTATAAACAGCTTTTTCGCTAATTCCGAAGTGATACTTCTTAACTGTGGGTTTTTGGTGGAACCGACCCCCCAGAGTGAGCACCGCTCATGGTTAGAAAATTCAATATTTTATTCAAGGATATGACTTTTTTACTTCGCTCTTCCCAAAGTGGTACTTCTCAATTCCGATTTTTTGGTGGTGAAA
>CM022879.1:11463050-11550698 GCA_012654025.1 Pachypsylla venusta | reverse complement strand
ATCATTTCGGAATTTGTTTTTTTCGTGTACCTTATGAGGTAATTTTTGGCCCAATTTCGATTTTTGGCGGGTCTGTAGCTTCTAAACGCCCCCGGTCTGGCAACTAAGAAAGCGGGTTTTGACATTACCCCACCGATGCACTTCCAGCCCACGGGTCAAAAATTTTATACCTTATGAGGTAAGATATGGCTAGCCAGCTCCCGAACTAATAATTTGATTTTACATTTGGACAACATCAACAACGAATGAGAGCAATCATACATGCGCTTTCGCAACTGTATTTCTATTACTATGGTAACACGATGGACCCGGTCCTTCAGGAACTCATACCTTCACAGTTGACGCCAAAATGAATGCTGGATAATGTATGAAACATAATATATATCCTACGCATACAACATTAAAGAGGATACTGGAATGTATGTAGGACAGGAATATCTATTACTATGGTAACACGGTGGACCCGGTCCTTCAGGAACTCATACCTTCATAGTTGACGCTAAAATGAATGCTGGATAATGTATGAAACATAATATATATCCTACGCATACAACATTAAAGAGGATGCTGGAATGTATGTAGGACAGGAATATCTATTACTATGGTAACACGGTGGACCCGGTCCTTCAGGAACTCATTCCTTCATAGTTGACGCCAAAATGAATGCTGGATAATGTATGAAACATAATATATCCTACGCATACAATATTAAAGAGGATGCAGGATAAGAGAAAATTCAGGAGCAGTGCCCAAAAAAGAAACATTGACATAAATATTGTAAACCAAGTCATAAACTTTGGTTTAATAAGACTCCAAGAAAGAGTGGAAGAACAAAACCAGACGAGTCAGAAGGCAGACAAAACGGATGACACGAGCAGGCGGAGATATAAGTGAATATATCTCAGAGTTTATTGATAGATCGATAGAAATGAAATGAGGGATGATTAGCGTGAAGCACAAGTTGTGCAGTGGAGTGGTCCAAACAGATTCGTTTATATAGTATAGTAAATCGTATATCTACTACACAGATATTAAACTAAAATCGAGCCTGACACAATAATTAATTCTTAATCAAGATTTTCAATTGAAAACTAATAACAAAAAACGAGTTCAAAGTATTTTATTAGCACATAAATAGAACAAGCGTCAATGTAAGTAATCTGTATTCGATGTACTTGCACTGTATACGAGTATGAGTATGTAGATAGATACAAGAGAACGTAACACATGAAATAACATGGAGCAGATTTCCTGATTCCCGATATGGGAACATGACTTGTAAAGAAAAGAAAATCTGATAGTAGGTATTAACAAAATAATTAATAAAAAGAATTGAAATCAAGTGATCTGGCACTCACATCAGTGATATTAGTACTGTAATACAAAATTCCGCCAAGACGCAAATTGTAGCAGGACCTGTCCTCTCCGGTTCGACTGTAAACATGACAGGTTGGGTTTTTACTGGGTCGGTGGCAGGGGCGGATTCACGGGTGGAACTAGGGGAGAGTCCCCCCCCCCCAAAGTTTTTGCAATAGGTGAAACAAATTGTTGAAAGCTGATCCTAACTCATACCTACATTATTATCTCATGCCAAAACTACCTCAAGAGTTGTGCTTCGTAATATTCTGAATTCTAATCGTATGAATATCTAATTTTCAATCAATGTTTCACTGCATTACAAATTATATCCGGAGTTACCTCAATATCAATTATTATATTGAGCTACTTCACTTCGGAAGAAGTGATGCAAAGATTTTCTAAAATATTGCTGCTGTTTATATACATAAAAAGAACATTATCCTTTTTATTACCAATAAATTCATTTATTTCCACAGTCCCCCGCCCAAAATTTTACCCAGGATTATCCCTACACTTCGCAGAGTGGCTCCCTTTAGTGAGCGTCTTTAAAAGATTATCTCACCTGAAAAAAATGGTACTTTTACGTACCTATGTGATACACACAGTTGGTACTAAAAAACAGAAAACATTTATTGCGTATCCACGAAAATTTTGGTATTGTTTGATTAAATGCACAATCTGCCAACATTTCAGCTTAGCAAATTAATACTGTTAAGGCCTGTGGCAAACTTATTTGATTCTAGTAATTCTGTAATCGTTTCGAGGATTTCCTTATTTTTCGGGATTTTCTCAGGTCCCTGTGTAAGTTTACTTACAAAAAACAATAATTTTTGCTGTATGTGTAATAGGAGGCCCCGTATACCCCCCCCCAAAAAAAATTATGGCAGGTGCTCTTGCATTTACAAAAAACAACATTTCCTCTACACCCTGTCTAGTGTCTAGATCTTTCATATATCATCTCTACTGACAACCGGATTCACATATTCCATTCTGCCTCGTATCTGCATTGTATCGCTTCGGTATCAGCAAATCAAGAAATGTAAACCCACATAATATGCTGATGACCTTGTTTTCCTCGTGGACTGGATTTCCAATCAATTCATTTGCACAATGTTTATACATAAATATAACTACTATCGCAAATTATAAAAATCGGCACAAGAATGAGAAAATACCACCTCAGACAAGATATGACATCCCAATGGAAATGTGAAAAAACTGCAGAATGGTCCTTATGCAATTCAAGACTGAGTTTGTTTCATATGTGACCAACTCCTTGGTTTGCAAACCAGTGGTTTTGTTCTAAGCAAAGTAACCACGAAAATAGCACTAATTTTGCGAATCTGGGACATAGGAACTAAACCTTAAAAAATACTAATGTCACAGCTTTTAATGAACAACACAGCATTACGAGATATTTTACAAAGAAATGTAATTATTACTTTCCTACGCCTAATTAGCGTCGGATTAGTTAGTTACGCTAAGTTTATTTGTTTTTAATTTTTTGGGCGGCTGTGGGAAGGAACTTCTTTAACAACTAGGTTAACTGATCTACCGTGCCGTTTCGCACAAAATGCTTCTACAATGATTAATATTATGGTGGAAATATAAAAAAGTAGCCGAATTTTGGTTTATTACTTTCAATTATGAACCCTTACAATTTTTCCAGACATCCCCTAACTACAATCAACAACAGATACTCAGTTAGTTGTACTAAAAGGGCTCGGTGCAACCCGCAACATCCAACAACATGTAGTGTCCCCGAGATCTCCCCTTCGAATACTAAACACAACCCCGACGTGGCTAACTTCATTCACATGATGACGGAAACTAAAATAAAATTTATCGGAGTTAGTTGAAATCCAGAAGTTCCAAAGTTAACCTAAAATTAAAAGATTTTTATTTTTAATCAAAATTAAATAATTTATTTAAACATTAAATATCTTTTCTAATAGCGGTAAGGTGATTTATAATCTTTTTAAATTTAATTTAAAATACAAACACATTTAAATAGAATTTAAAATGAAAATAGGTACATTACAAAATGAGTAAAGTGAAATATTATTTTTAAAAAAGACAAATGGAACATTTGATTCAGCAATCAGATTATGACGCAGTAATTAAATTATAGATCAAAATGTAAGGAGACTGTTAGCTAATAAAAAGGCATTGAAAAAAGATACTTTATTTACATTTTGATTTATAGTAATTTGGACTCGGGTTTCCAATTCAACAATTAGTTCCACATTGGTCTGCCGTCTCGAATGACCAATAGATGTTAAAAATACGTTGAGCCAAAAAAAAAAAAAAACCTGCATTTGTTATGATGAATCCCCAAGTGAATAAGCGTAATTCCAATTTTAATTGAAGACTTTGAACCAATTATCTCAAATTGAGTTCATTTCCGGACAACCATTTAATCTATTTTGACCCCGTGAAGGACCCCTTAATTTATGTTCATTTTTGGAGACCTTGTAAAATGAAACAGGCTATTTTTTTATCTCATAAATCTTCTTATTTAACTCCACCATTTCAGAAGGGATAATTTTTAAAACAGAACATTGGTGGAGTATCATACCTAGAAGCATCATACTCTGATTTTTTTATATAAAAAAATCAATCTTGCAGAAATATAATTATTTATTAGAGCTGGTGGAACCCATCATAGAACTTATACCGTGAGAATATTTTTTATGGTTAATTCAAGACCAGAGCTGGTGGAACCCATCATAGAACTTATACCGTGGGAATATTTTTTATGGTTAATTCAAGACCAGAGCTGGTGGAACCCATCATAGAACTTATACCGTGAGAATATTCTTTATGGTTAATTCAAGACCAGAGCTGGTGGAACCCATCATAGAACTTATACCGTGAGAATATTTTTTATGGTTAATTCAAGACCAGAGCTGGTGGAACCCATCATAGAACTTATACCGTGAGAATAATTTTTATGGTGAATTCAATACCAGAGATGTGGAACCCATCATAGAACTTATACCGTGAGAATTTTTTTTATGGTTAATTCAAGACCAGAGCTGGTGGAACCCATCATAGAACTTATACCGTGAGAATAATTTTTATGGTGAATTCAATACCAGAGATGTGGAACCCATCATAGAACTTATACCGTGAGATTAATTTTTATGGTTAATTCAAGACCAGAGCTGGTGGAACCCATCATAGATCTTATACCGTGAGAATTATTTTTATGGTTAATTCAAGACCGGAACTGGTTCAACCCATCATAGAACTTATACCATGAGAATAATTTTTATGGTTAATTCAAGACCAGAGCTGGTGGAACCCACCATAGAACTTATACCATGAGAATATTTTTTATGGTTAATTCAAGACCAGAGCTGGTGGAACCCATCATAGAAATTATACCATGAGAATATTTTTTATGGTTAATTCAAGACCAGAGCTGGTGGAATCCATCATAAAACTTATACCGTGAGAATATTTTTTATGGTTAATTCAAGACCAGAGCTGGTGGAACCCATCATAGAACTTATACCGTGAGAATAATTTTTATGGTGAATTCAATACCAGAGCTGTGGAACCCATCATAGAACTTATACCGTGAGAATATTTTTTATGGTTAATTCAAGACCAGAGCTGGTGGAACCCATCATAGATCTTATACCGTGAGAATTATTTTTATGGTTCATTCAAGACCAGAGCTAATGGAACCCATCATAGAACTTATACCGTGAGAATATTTTTTATGGTTAATTCAAAACCAGTTGGACACATTTCAATGACAGGAAAAAAAATGAATGATTCCAAAATTGAAAATAAATAAATGAAAAATACATAAACAAAATTTTGGACTCTAAATAGGGGTGGGGGTGACTCTAAATAACCATCCTATCACTACGCCAAGCAATAGAAAATAAAGAAAAGGTGGAGGGTGTTCTCTATCGAAGCCATTTTGAATTCAAAGTTAAATACAAAATGTAACCAAAAAATTATTGTCATCATATGCACAATGCTTTATGCAGTGCTAATTTAAGCAAAATAAACATTTTGAGGAAAATGAATAACTAAAAATAACTTTATCTTGAAGAATTAGTTAAACACAATTGATTTACTCCAATCAGGCCCTCTCCCTTACCAACGCGAGTTAGTTTGTGACACGTTACCTGTTTCATGAATCATGCGGGTCATACTCAATATTGCCTTTATAAGAGGTTCAAGAAAAAACTATTTTTTGACCCAAGAGTCCAACAAAGAAACTTAAATCTTTACTGGTTAGTCCCTGACACAAAATGTGTGACACTTGTTTTCGACTTTTCTTGCCTATCCCTGAATAATTTGCACAGTGTATCAATGTATAGTGGCATCATCGTTTCTTATGGTAGTCAGATGTATAAAACTGCAGCTCTAAATAAGTTGTTTGTTGTTAAATTTTTTAACTGTACGGTGGACTCGACCCTTATCATCCTGTGAGGTACTAGATAGGGAAGACATACCTAAATCTAGGACGATATTTAGTTCATGGACAGTGCACACGGGAGACGTTGATTTCAAAGTGAAGATGTTAACTGTCAGTCTTAGATTTTTTGTAAACATTGTGAATTGTGGTAAGATCGATCCTTAATGAACTTAATAGTAAAACGATTTGCCGTTGGTATCTTCTTCTGGTGTGGATTATGATACGGAAATATGATGAGAAAAGGGGTCATATAGTAGTACAAACCACATAAAGGCCATTGCATAAACATATAAACTACAATAAATGTATACGGCTATAAACGACACTTCACGAATATTAAAAATAATAATTCGAGATCAAACAATAAACAAAATAAACACAATTTAACAAAAAAAAAGAAGAACCTAGCTAATAGCTGTACGAAAAACAAAGGCATTTCACAGTTGAAAAAAAAAAAAATATTTTTATCTGAGTGGCAAAAGTTCTAAAAAGTCCACTTCTATATCATGCTCAAGCTCTCCTATGGATCGTGTATTGGTTGGATCCTGAAATCCAAGACCCAAATGTGAAAAGAATGGGTGAAGGTCTTGTAATGATTTGATAGTACTGCCAGTTGGAAGTTTGGTAGATGAGGTGCTGCAAGGTCCAAACTAAAACCAAAAATAAAATCAACATGAGGTAGTCTGTTGATGTTAACAACATTCAAAGTGTCAGCAGACCAAAAGATTAGTTTAACTACACGTATCATTACGTCTGTTTCTAAATTCATGTTCATGGAATTGGTTGATTTCTGGACCCTATTGAGCCCAATTAATGCTATTATTTTTACATAAATTACAGAGGCAATCTGATATTTTTCTCTAACAAATTGCATAATTGAAAAATAAAAAATATAAGGGACAAACTGATATTCATCTATTCGTCAGAACTGAGCGATGTCTACAGTTCAGAGAATTACTAGTATACAGCGGTCCCAAAATGACCGATCAACCCCCCCCCCCCTTAACTTTTGAACGGCTTGGAATTTTAGAATTCTGAAAAGCTCTAGGGATAGAAAAGGGGCCATGGCCAATCGAATAGTTATGGAGAGATCCAGGTTCGACCCCCGGAAGTGACTTTTATAAAAGTTCAAAAGAAATAAGGAAAAACTATACTTTTCATTTAAAAAAAAAAAAAAAAATCAGGGGCGAAGCTAGAGGGGTACACCCTGTATAACGGTACAAATTTTAAAATTTGATGTAAAAGTACCCTTATTGTGTTCCAAAAAAGGTTCCTCCTCATCTACCTAAACCATCGAAAGCATACATTTTTATTTTCATCAGTGTCGTAAGAGGATAAAGTCAAATCTCATATTTCTCCTGTAAGTTAAAAATAGGCCGTTTAGAAAACGGCAATTTTCTAGTAGAAAGTCTGAAGTAAGGTGGTTATTTAGGACAAACAGTGATAACTAACCTAAATAAGGAAACCTTTTAGTGATAAAAGGAAAAACATTTACACAGCGGGGCCACAGGAATGAGAAAATTTCAATGCTATTACATAGGAAATAACATGCATTCAATTTCCTATGTATATTTGTACCATTCCTTTAAATTTCTTGAGATCTCAACACTTTTTGTCCATAAAAGTTACTTCCGGGGGGGTCGAACCTTCATCTCACCATAACCATTCGATTGGCCATGGCCCTTTTTATATCTCAAGTGCTTTTGAGAATTCATTCTGAAAATTCTGCTATTCTATTGGCTATTCTTGATTCCAAACTTCTGTTCAGCCTTAATACTTCTAATCTTGTTTCAAAGGCACTTTCCCGTTTTGGTCTCAAATTATGTGGAAATTTTAAATCCAAATAGTTATTCATTTTGTTCTTCTTCATATTTGTTCGGTCAAAACTTGAATATGGATCTATCATCAGTGGCCGATTGAACATTACCAATGCTACTCGCATTGAAAATATTCAACGTGAATTACCAATGCTAGTCGCATTGAAAATATTCAACGTGAATTTCTTGGTCCATTTTATGACTTTTTATAGGTTTTGGCTCAGTCGTCTGTTCTATTCCTATGACAATAAGCTTCTTCCTCCTCTTAACATTGATAAATTGTCTGACCGTTGTGAATTCACTGCTGCTAAATTTGTTTTTAATGCACTTCACAATAATGTCGACTCGCTATCTCTCATATCAAATATAATGTTGAAGGTTAGACAATATACCAATCGTCTGTTTGAAAATACCTTCTGTCTTGCTCATGTTTCTCCTCCTGATCCCTATTTTTCCTGTCTGTCTGCTGCTATTGGTGTTGTCTTTTTCAACAGTGCTGAGATTTTCTTTTCGATAGAAAGACAGCTTGAGGTGAACCCTCAAGCCCTTTTTGCAGACTGATTGACTCCAGGTCCCATTTTAGAGATTTATAAAACCTCATTTGTTAATTGAGACTAATAAATAAAAAAAACTATCGGACTAGCAGCACCACTATGCTATTCATGAGAGGAAACATGCAGAGTACTAAAGTTAATTGGGCTAAATTTTGTTCACGGCGCCAAAATAAAACTTTTTAATATAAATAGGAGGTCCCAAAGTCAATTTGATTTGATCTTCATCAGTTTAAAGTTACCGTTAAATATAAAACACTGTACAGTTATCTTGAAAAATACAAAACACATGTTTTTGTATTTCTAAAGATCCTATACGGAATGTGTCAGAAAGGACGCTACTTGAAACCACATGTGGTATGAGATGTTAAATTAGAGGACTTATGTTCTATAAAACAAAATCAAAATCAAGGGACTTTATCTAATATTAGGTGGTAGAAATTTTAATTAAATCTAAATTCCCGTTCAGAAATGATTGCAAATATAACTTTGGGGGCAGGGCCTGCCTTTGGAAAGAGTTTTGGCAACTTTTTATAAACCATTGTAGCTCAATAAGGAAAAGGCTTACTTTAAACCTTCCAATCACGCGTTAAAATTATGCTCATTAAAACTTCCCGACATCATAATGCATATCCCGGTAGCAGGCAATTACCTTTAGATCCATGAGGTTAGCTATCCTCGTCACATGGGGAACAAAATCTTCTACGGTCTGACCTGAGTCTGATTCGTTTGTTATGGAAAGGTCAGCACTGCCCACAAATGCCCATCTGTACCTGTAAGCAGAGAGGTTATAGATGTACTGTAATCCAAAAAAAGTAGAAGCACTGATCACATAACGTAAGCCATAAAAGCATTTCATCACTTAGTTTTAAAGGGGAAATCTTCATAAAGACGACCAACAAAAGCTAGACTCGACCAGCGTCTATGGCACCTTGAATACACAAGTTTCCGTTAAATCACTGATGTAAAGCAACGCCCAGAGAGTTTTAGTTGGTGGATGACTACGTGCGTTCTCGCCCTCGTGATGTTTGTTATATGGCCCAAACCCAGGCTCGGTGAGGTCAATGGGTAGAATAAAATAACCAATAGATGTCAGAAAGACCCCTCCCCCAAGAAGAGGAGAGAAAATACATCCTCTTTGCTAAGGCAAACCCCAGGAGATATTTTAATAAACACTCCCAAAAAAATTATGCTGGTCAGGTACTTACATTTGGAATTGAGGTAATCTTTCTGCTGGTAAATTCATAGCAAAATCCAAAAGTTTTACAACAGCAAGTTGTAATTGCAACCAATGAGGGTGTCCACTGGGTTGAATTCCATTGCTGGAATTCATCCCCCATGTCCAATCTAAGCCCGAAAGTCGCGCGTTCGAGCTAAAAGAAAAACAAACAAATAATTAATTCAGGTACATGAATTTTGAATTTATTTACACAAGACACATCAAGGGCATCCCAGCATCCATAACAAAGCTTCTTCAATGAATGAAAGAGAAAATTCAGACACTTCTAGAAATATGAATTGCTTTATAAATTAAATTAATTTTAGGAATATAATAATTTTTAATTAATTTTGTATAGACTACAAGAAAATTGATGAGTCACGAGCGCTTTCGTCTGTTACGACATCTACTAGTGAACTAAACGAAAGCGCTCGTGACTCATCAATTTTCTTGTAGTCGATACAAAATTAATTAGAAATTCTTATATTTCAAAATGACTACGAACATCCTCAATAATATTTCTTATTTTAATTTTAGGAAGTCAACAACTTTGAAAAAATGGGACGGACTTTCTAGAACAAAGAATATATTTCTGACCTAAGAGAGTGTTCACAGACAACGTGCGCTCAAATGATGTAGTCACAAAATTAAGTTATATAATCATTAACCCTTCATTGCAGCTTGAGTGTATAACAGAACACGATCTTGTAAAAGAAATTCGGGTAGAACATCAATATTTTGATACTACATAGAAGAATTTTGAATTAGCGTTTTACAACCAGTACAACTGTTAAAAGGCAAAAAAATTATGGTTATAGATGTACATTACATTCCATAGAATGTATTACATTACATTACATTCCATTCATTACATTCCATAGAAAGTACGGGAAAGTAACATTAAAATATCATTGTGTATTTTTAAAAAAAGTAATGAATACAGTGTACTTTTACTGAAACTTTTATACCCAACTTTTAATATTTTTAATAAAACTTGGAATGAAACTGTTAAGTGTTCGTTTTCTCATAGTTTTCTTCAGCAATTTGTACCCAACTTTTAATAAAACTTGGAATGAAACTGTTAGGTGTTCGTTTTCATAGTTTTCTTCAGCAATTTGGACCCAACTTTTAATATTTTTAATAAAACTTCCAATGAAACTGTTAAGTGTTCGTTTTCATAGTTTTCTTCAGCAATTTGGACCCAACTTTTAATATTTTTAATAAAACTTCCAATGAAACTGTGTTCGTTTTCACAGTTTTCTTCAGTAATGGTATTTTGTTGTTACCCATCAAAGCAAAGTCGTGTAAACCAAAATTTCCATCAAAACAAAGTCGTGTAAACCAAAATGCTTTTTGGTGTCCATCAAAACAAAGTCGTGTAATCCAAAATGCTTTTTTGTTTCCATCAAAACAAAGTCGTGTAAACCAATATGCTTTTTGGTTTCCATCAAAACAAAGTCGTGTAAACCAAAATGCTTTTTGGTTTGATTAAAGTTGATAAAAAGAAAATTTATTCAGGTAAAACATTAATTAATGGGATGTTAAGCATTTCTGAATATTTTTTCCCCCATTTCATTTGGTCTCACACGGGAATCCGGAGGGCTCAGGAATCAGGATGTTATGGTCTCAGTTTCGTATAAATTTTTACACCCTTAGATGAAATCTTTTTTTTTTTTTACTCTCAAACATCTGGCTGCCATCGGATATGATCATGCAACTTTGTGAATGATGAAACATATTTATTATTCTCAATGCATGATAAAAATATTTTCAGAGTAGTTCTGGGTTAAATAAAAATGTTCCGATATTGAAAAATCGTAGAAGACTGATGGGGAGTCAATAACAGAAACTTCAATGGCTTCCTCTAACACGTTTCATTCCAAGGCTCTCAATTGTATTCATTTTCTCTTTATCATAAAGGATAGCATATGGTTTTGGTATATGACTTTCAATAGTAAATAAAGGGGTAATAAAATATTCCCCCTCAACATTTTGATATTTTCCGTATCAAGGTAGTTTACCTTGATTTCGTACGCCATAACAAAAATAATGTTATTTGAAATGTAATTCACGTTGATCCGAGAAACTTGCTGTTGCTGTTAGTTACATCTAACGGGGTTTGTACTAGAAAAATAATAAACCCCTATGCGATGTTGAGAGTGTTTTATTTTTATCATTTCATAGGTTCAACGTAGGAGTACTGTTAACTGTTAACCAGATAATTTTTTTGAAAAAAGAACACCTGTGCAAAAGGATTGATTTAAAGTATAAATTTTAAAACCTGATTGTTTGATCAAAGGGTATGGAGTTTGAATACCAAACAAGGCAGAATTTTCTGTACCTGAGCGCATGGGTGTTTAAAAAAAAGTTTAAATCAATTACTTAACCTTTTTGAGTATAAAAAGGACAAATTAGGGGGGGGGGGGGGCAAATAAAAAAATCTATTTTCACCTTGACCTCAACTAAAATGAAGGTCATTTTATTGATTTTTTTTTCTCTCCCACTTTAGGAATAACAACTTGGACTGCATGAATTAATACTGTAGGAACCCCAGAACGTAGATTGCATTTAAAAATACTGAGTGTACCGCAAAACATATGCCAACTAAAGACATGGGTGAAATATTTTTTTGATCTAACACGGAACCCCATTTATGTGAATGAGTAATGAACTTTGAGAACCAAATAGAACCAAAATGGAATCGACTTACCAAATATCATTAAAATTGGCCGACAAAAAATATTAAACCATAAATAATTATTCATCTTCCATTTTCCGACACCATGCCCATATTGCCCATGTCTTGACAAAAAAATATTCGGTTGAAAATCCACTCTAGCAAAGCTGAGTGGGGGCATAACAGAAAGCACCCCGGGATAGAATGTTTGTGATAACAATAAATTAACAATGGCTGTCCAAATTTGAGCAGGAGGCACTAAAAAGAGTACTGCCAAGGATAAAATTCCCCACAAACATACAACCAGACAAGGAATTGTATAATTTGTGGAGACAGACTATCAGACCATTTCCAGTACGCAACATAGTCAAATAATAATAATAAAAAATGAAATAACAATAAATATATTTTTAATTTTTTTTCTTACAAAAATAATACTTTACATCTTAAAAGCTAACGAGAAATTTAAATAAAACTAATACAATTCGTCTGATTTCGTCTCAAAATCGGGCCATTCTTAGTACTAACTTTTGGAGCAGAAAGTTCCAGGGTCCTAATGCACGATATTTTATTGATAATAAAATTATTGGTAAATAAAAATAAGGTGCAACAGGGTCAGTTTTACAATTCTAAAGACAGTTTACTAGAAACCTCTTGAAGAGCATGTTTTCAATTCCATTCAGGCATTTGTTTCAAGGGTTGGTTAAATCAAAGGGAGAATTGAGGGGTTACGTAAATACTGGCCGATTGGGACGGTTGCATATAAAATTAAAGTGTATGCTCGCATAACAAATTTTGGAGAGTAGATTTTATAAAAAGTTTGAAGTAGATTTTACAAAAAGAAATTGAAAAGGTTTTCTAAATTTGATTTAGAAGAGGCGTTCCATCAGGGATCCACAGTAAAATTGTAGTCTCAATTTTGTATGGTAAAGTGGTACATTCCGTGAATTCATTGTTTCTTCGAATTTTATCATTTTTTTATATTCTAGACGTCCTGATTAGTAAATCAACTTTTAATTGAGAAGGGTTGTGGTAGGTTGTACGTAATGCGTTCAAGATCATGCAACACGTGAAAGGGTGACCAACCCCACTGTTAACCTCTTCCCTATGCAATATAAGCTAGATAGACCAACTTCACACCCACACCTTCACATATTGATCCCATGAACTGGTAACTAGAGCCATGCCATTGGGTGACATGCACAGCGAAGTGACTCTATTTTCATGTCCAGCCAGAACTCCATTATGCTGCACCTTGAGGAGATCCCATATATGAACGTTATTGTCATCACTTCCACAGAAGATATATCTTCCTGAGTGCGATATGGCGCACGATGTGAACCCGGAGTTCTTGTTGGGAGGCAAGTAAGTGGCTATTTGTTGGTCTGCTCGAATGTCAAAAAGTCTTGCCGTTTTGTCCTCACTGCCGGTCGCAAATGCAAATCCACTCGGATGGAAACACACCGAATTCACATCAGCTTCATGACCAAAAAATGTTTGGACACATTTTTTCTCCCGGAAATCCCAAAGCTTGCAGGTTTTGTCTACGCTGCCGGTCACAAAGAAATTGTTATCGGGGGCTAAACTGATAGAAACGACATCTCCAATATGAGCTTGAGCAACTTCATGAATTCTTTGGCCCGTCTCTAGATTCCAAGTGACAATTTTCATATCTCCAGAACCGGTGAGTAACGTCGTGTCGTCAATAAACCGACAAGAAGAGAGAAAACCTTCGTAGCCTAAAAGTTCACGAATAATTTTGGCAGCTCCAGTTGAGTCTCGGTTGTTTAAATCGTAAACAGTGCACAGATTATCCATGCCACCACAGGCAACAAAGTTACCCGAAGGCGCAAAAGCTACAGTCATGACCCACGCGGATCTCAAAGGTATAACCTGGGTTTTATTACCCGTCCATGTGTCCCAAATAATGAGTTTACCATCCAAAGATCCCGACACACAGTGCCGACTATCTCCACTGAAATGAACCGAGTTCACTTTGTTAATATGACCTTTGAGAGATTTTTTAGGAGCAAGCTTGACTTTGGGAGCGTCACCCAGGCTCGAAGTTATATCTTCTAACTTGGCATCGGCCCCTTTTGCTTGTTCTGCTTTGCATTTGTCCACTAGATCCGTTAGTTCTTTTTTTAGTTCAACTGTTTCTGGGTCGTCTTTAACCATATTGGTTCAACATATAATGAGAATGAGCAGGATAATGACAGTGTACTTGATGGAGAGGAAATTATTTCGCAATGAATAATTCACGATGATTTCATGGAAGAAAGGAATTTTTGAGTTGACGCTGGACCGTCAGCGTACTGCAACACACTCGATACCGTCTAAGAACACTGACAGACTGAGTCGCTATTGGGTTTACAGCTATGTCGCATTGTTTCAATCTCATTAACTGACACAAAAAAAAGTTAATCTAATAACGGACGAATAAGGTTTCGTGTACAAACAGGGTTTCTCTGCAGACTACTGTCACATATGTCACACAACTATTTTGTCTTTGTTATAATTATAGGTACAGAAGAATGCTTTGGACGTCTTTCACTAAATGAAACAATAAAAAAGCACGTCAACTGAAAATAATATGTAAACAAAGCGGAAAAAAGTTTATGAAACACAAGAGTTGTGAATTCAAGATAGTTAAATTTATAAATGTATATCAGCTACCAGATACTCTCATATTGGAGGACTATCAGGCATTAGAACAATCTCAAGGAACCTGTAAATAATGTTTTATATCAATTTATGCTTATAGGAAGATGCTATTATTCGAAACTCATATTGTACAGTTTTCTTTTTAGCATTGAAATGGTTGCTGCTATTATTCGAAACTCATATTGTAAAGTTTTCTTTTTAGGATTAAAATGGCTAAGTCGAAATATTTTTCCGTGTTTTTTTTTTTTTTTTTTTTTTTTTTTTTTTTTTTTTTTTTTTTTTTTTTTTACTTTCAATAAAAAGTTACCTTTTGAATTCAAATAGACTTCACCCCATGATCCGATTTATAAACCACCCTGTATTATTCTTTCTTTTTATATTTTATATATAAACAAAATTCAATGTACACAGAGCTTTAATGTAGGTCAACAAAAATTTGCAAAATTGTCATTATGGTTGGGACTCAACCCCTCTGTTGCAGCCGGAATTTGATGAAAACAGAGGAAACTTTACTTTAAAAAATAACCATTATTATTATGTCATGTCCTAACATTTACGGTTTTTTTTTAGCAAAAGAAAGAAAGCAAAGATTTAAGGGCCAATTTTTTACAGTTTTTTTGCGGCTTTTGTGGTGATTAAAGATCCTAAGAAATACTGGTACATGACCCTGGGCAAAAATTTAATTTCCTTGGGAAATACAATATTTTTAGGGAGTTATGGCCGTAATAAAGTAACACAACCCTTCTACTAAACGAGAGTACAATTGTAGGGATGGTTACATTTTTACAAGCATTGTTCCCCCAAAAAATTTATTCTACCCATAATTTATGTACAGGTTCAACCACGAAATACTAAACACAAATAGAAAGAAAATAAATCATAGTAAAGATTGTAAAGGCAGAAAGTAACATTACACAAGCTGTAAAAACACATGAATTTTGAATACGAAAAATAATTATTTCTTGTATAAGTAAACCAAAACTAATGTAATATACTACAACAACAATCAAAGAATCGAGGCTCCAATCAATTCTTAAGGTGATAAACGATATAAAATAAATTGTTCAAATTAAGTTCGGGACGTAAGAAATACTTTCGTTCTCGGAAAAAAAACTTTTGAATCCGTCACAAGAATAAAAAATAACCAAAATGGTGAAAATATGGCCCAAAACAATAGAAAATCACATATTTGATCTTTATTTTGAATTTTTTATTCCCGTCAGGCAATTTTTTTAGGTAAAAAAATGTGCAAATTTTCTGCACGATTACAACAATACCTACTTTATCTTCTAGAAGAGAGAAAGTAAAGATTATGACATCTCATCGGGTATTAATGATAACGGTGTTCATATCATTGAGGCTGATCGTATAAACAAAACCATACCAGACATAGATAAAAGTTCATTCAAGGAAGACAAGATGTTTTTGTCTTTTCTTTCAATCCGGATGTTATACATTAAAAAACTAAGAACTGCAATACCGAAAATACTTTTTTAGAAAACACTTTCGTCATTTATGACGCTGATTCAATTAAACTTAGTAAGTGAATCCTCGTCATAAATAACGGTAGTCGTTTTTAAAAAGGTTTTTTTTTAAAAAAAAAAATAGCATCGGAGGTCTTACTTGTTTCCGTCATTTATGACGCTGATTCAATTAAACTTAGTAAGTGAATCCTCGTAATAAATAACGGTAGTCGTTTTTAAAAAGTTTTTTTTTAAAAAAAAAAAAAAAATGGTATCGGAGTTCTTAGTTGTTAAAGTTGCCAATAGGATATCTAAAATAAATTTGTTAAATAATAATGAGAACCTTTTTTCAACAAAAATACTTCAAAACCACATACTGGGGCACTAAAAAAAATTGTAGCTTGTTACTCCACCTCGATTCTTTGAGTTATAAAATACGCTGATAAATAGTAAACACACAGTTAACATGCTGAAAACACAAAAGGAATGGAGAGGGACGTTCTCTTTTTTGAGCGAACGGAACAAACATAAACGGAATCAAAATTTTCTAATGGAAACTTTGACTTAAAATTAAGTTTCTTCCAAAAAAGAAATGACAATTTCATTTCTTATATCACACATCATTTTCAACAATAAATGCATAAATAGGACTACGTACACCTTTTAAAGATTTAGTGATAAGGCAATCAACCACGATAGCACATTTTTATATGTTCAAATATAGAGCAATTAATACAACATGTACTAGATACTAAAAAGATACAAATGTGAACAGAGCGAGAAAGGCAATGTACAAGAGAGAAATAGGGACTTTTTAGTAATTCATTTAAAAAATGACTCATAACTTCGGATATATATATAATAATATAATATATATAGTATTTATTCTTAAATTAGGAAACTAATTTATCGATGAGCTCGTAAAACAACGTTTCACAAAATTCATTTGAACGCTTCAAGTTTCATGAAACTGGTTTCTCGCCTGTACATCTCCCCTTAAAGTGCAGGTGCGTTGAAAGCTATAATTTAAGAAGGAACTACAAAAATAAAACAAATTCTCCTCCTACAAAAAATTAATAATTTGTGTACACGGAAGGCATTTGCAAATGTTGGATACATATCCACCACAGTTTGTGAAATATCTCGGAAGTGAGTCCTTAAGATCGAACTGTTATAATTATATAGTGAGATAATGTAAAATATATTTCATAGGGTTGTCAAAAAATTAGTGGACTTCTCAATGGATGTACAAATCCATTATCTTTCATTCACACTATTTTTTTCTTGTATACCTTGAAAAATTATACATGGAACTGCTCAGTTGTCCCCACGAGATTTAGAGTGCTTCCTATTTTATTGAATAGCACACATCTTTGCATATATGCAAGGAAAAACAAATACACAGGTTCTTTTTCTTTCATATATTCAAAGACATGTGGTACGTAATAATAGAAGAAAAATTGTCCGTGAGCACCCTAAGATACTCATACACAGGACCACAAGTTCAACAGACCAAGGGAGATTACTTAATCCAGAGGTTCCCAAACTGGGGGCGTGAAGGCAAGCCAAGGGGGCGCGAGACCAGTTGAATTATTATCATTTAATATTTCAAAAATAATTTGTGTATCAACTACTAAAATTTTTACTTTCTCTTCCTCTAGAAGATGCAGTATTGTATTCGTGCAGCAAATTTTGACTTTTTTTATAGAGTTACGGAGCGCTTTCGTCTATTACGACATTCTTCAGTTATGTTGAGAATGTCGTAATAGACTAAAGCGCTCCGTAACTCTATAAAAAAAATTTAGTAGTTGATACAAAAATTATTTTTGAAATATTTTTTCATTATGACTACTAACTTCCTTCTTCAATTAAATAAATTAAATATTATCATTTAGTTAAAATATATGTACACATTTTTTTTACAAAAGTAATTTTATTGAACATGATTGAACAGGTTAATAAAATTTGAATGAGATAGCACTCAGCAACACATTAGCGTTTTGAATGAGATACCATTCAGCAACACATTAGCGTTTTGAATGAGATATCATTCAGCAACACATTAGCGTTCTTAATAAGATACCATTCAGCAACACATTAGCGTTTTGAATGAGATATCATTCAGAAACACATTAGCGTTTCGAATGAGATAGCATTCTGCAACACATTAGCGTTTTGAATGAGATACCATTCAGCAACACATTAGCGTTTTGAATGAGATATCATTCAGCAACACATTAGCGTTTTTAATAAGATACTATTCAGCAACACATTCGCGTTTTGAATAAGATATCATTCAGCAAACACATTAGCGTTTTGAATAAGATAGCATTCAGCAACACATTGGCGTTTTGAATGAGGTAGCATTCAGCAACACACTAGCGTTTTGAATGAGATAGCATTCAGCAAAAAATTAGCGTTTTGAATGAGATAGCATTCAGCAATTAGAATGAGATAGCATTCAGCAACACCCATGCCCATTCATAATTTATTATGTAAAGGGGAGGGTGGCGTGGGAAGCTTTCATTTCAAGGAAAGGGGGCGCGGTACCAAAAAGTTTGGGAACCACTGACTTAGACAATCTCAAAGGTCACTTCAAAAAGACGTTTTTTTTGTATTTTCAAAAAAATGAAGGTGTTCGATTTCATTATTTTTTGGTCCCAGTTTTTCAGCAACACATTAGCGTTTCTCAGTTTTTCTCAGTTTTTTTTAATAATATTAACCCATCACTAAGCTGTATAAAATAAGCCCCTTTGTTATTTGGTACTACTTACTCCTTGCTAAGTTCAGACACATTGGTTGGAATCTCCGGGGTGACTGCGGCAGTGGTGGCATCACTTTGAACATTATAGTTATTTGAATTTCTAGATTTCCTATGCCATCGCTTCTTGAGGACTGACTTATTGGATACCGTACTTGTAGCTTTAAAGTTGGGCAGGGGTGATGTCGGACTTGTTGAATTGTCGGGGGGTGTAATTCTGCCAGAACTATAAATTTGTCATACGTCACACACATGATAGAAATAAAAGTAAGGATGTCAACACGTTCAACGTCAGACTTGACCACAAAAAAAAGTAGTCCCTCCATCCACCCCTAGTGGGCCATTTAGAGGAGGCACTAGCTGACTTTTGTCTCAATCCCCCGCGTCTTAAGGTGAAGTATAAAATTAAGTATTGTTGAGGGGTGTAAATTTATGAGCCTAAGTCCAAAAGTTTAAAAGCATAGACAGACGAAAATGCAAATAAAGTGTGACTTGAACATCAGCAAGAATAAACTTAGCCTCAATAATAAATATTACTATATTCATGGACAGATTTTTTTGGAATAGTGTTTGTCACTTGGCCTTTCTACAATATTTTTTCTGGGCCTATATTATCCATATGATCTGGGTTTTTTTTTTAATTATGAATTTAATATAGTCCTACTTGATAAAGAATCTCCCAAATACCATTGAAAAGTGTAAAATGCGTCACCAGTGCTCTTATGTTCTTGAGCTCTCTAGGTTCAATAGCCTACAAGTTTTATCTCACAATCGATGATCTTAATTAAATCAACATTTGACTTGTGCTTTTAAAAGCATTCTATTAAAAAATAGCAAAAAAAGGCTTCCGCGGGGCAGGACGTATCTTCCCAGGAAAGATTTACCACTTCTTATCGTACAGCAGGA
Organism: Pachypsylla venusta; assembly: GCA_012654025.1. Classification (NCBI taxonomy): domain Eukaryota; kingdom Metazoa; phylum Arthropoda; class Insecta; order Hemiptera; family Aphalaridae; genus Pachypsylla; species Pachypsylla venusta. The sequence continues at coordinate 11,530,840 of CM022879.1, read as the reverse complement.
AACTCGTTTTCCATTTTTTTATATAAATATATATGCCCCCTTATTTTTTAGTCTCTAGAATATTTGCTTTAAAAATGTAGGTCTATTCCTTATTTAGATGGATTTAAGGGGCTTTGGAATTTTAGCCCCTCTCTCAATTTTTTTGGCTTACTTGCCCTAGATAAGACGAATATTTCCTAGACTAGGCCAAACTCTGTTTAGATTTCTTACAAGAAAATGCTTACAACACATCGAATCAAGTACCTGATTGGACATGGACAGCAAAAAGAAGTATTTGAAGTTTTTTCGTCAAACCTTGTTCCCAAAATGACGTGACAGAACGAAAAAAAAAAAACATTTCTGTATGATGGTATGTGAGAAAAATTGGTAATAGAAGGAGAAACTCAAAATAAAAAAAAAACGCAAATACAATGTTCACTTCTGGGTGAATTTATGATATGAGACAAAAGTAATGCAAATGCAACAGAAACAAAACAAATGAGTTTTGGGAGAGAATAAAGATGAAGGATTTTTGAAAGAAAAAAAATGCTTTTAATGACTTAACGCATTGAAATCCTATTTTATGATTTTTGCTTTATCCTCAAAAGAACTTATTAGAATGCAGATTTGAGAAACCATAAATCTATATGAGAAACATGAGGTGTGGACGAGGTATTCGATATTTAATAAGTTAAATTTTAATTATTTATCCGATTAAAAAATACAGATGACAAACAAGTACAAGGACGAAATAAGGTAGCCACCTAGTGGAATAGACATATGGTATACAGCCGAAACTGAGACAAAAATGGGTAGCATTTGTCTCACAAAAATAAGGAGTAACGTAGATTTTCGAACAAAGAGTTATTAATTATTAGGTCAGATAAAATCTCATATCGATCATGAGCAGTTTTTTAAAACGGATAAATAGTAAGGCTGCTGTTGATATTATGTGAAAAGATGTTTGGGCAGTTTTAAGAGAATCCTACGTTATCAGAAATGGAGAATTCATGTACTCTTTTGAGACGTTATGTCTCATTACTAGAACCCATTTTACAATGAACTACAAGTTTGTATTACTAGTCAAGTTTGTATTACTACTTTGTATAGCGAAACTACATTAAGTACAAAACCAGTATTAGCTTGTAATTTATTAAGAAAATAAAACATTTCTATCTTGGTTCGGAGACTGATGGTTCGAATCTTGCCCGGAGCTTAAATTTACTGATCGAAATGGCATGGCTGTAAAAGATTGTTCTGAAGCGGTTCCGAGGCATAACTTTCTTTTTTTTAAAAAAAAAATCAGACTATGTTTTAATTTTTCTCACGACAATATTGGTAAAAAAAACATATAAAATTAATGCATTCTGCTTCCAATATTCGACCACATCGGGTGTAATATTTTTGACCCCATGAGATTATTTACGGGATTGGACTACATTCCCGTCATGTTTATAAAACAAAAATGTAAGGTTCTAGTCTTGTTTTGTAAGGATCAAACTAACCATGGTATCTAGGGATGTTAGTTTAGTAGTCATGGGATGTTAGTTAGTAGTCGTTATGAAACATAAATTTTAATAAATAATTTTTGTATCAACTACAAAAATAGAGTAGCGATTCACGGATACTTTCGTCTGTTACGACATTCTCTCGAGTTAACAGTTTACTTGAGAATGTCGTAACAGATGAAAGCGCTCGTGACTCACCATTCTGTTTGTAGTTGATACAAGATTTATTTATTGAAATTTATAACCATGTTTTGTTATGGTAAAGACATCTGAACCCGCAAGTTTCTTATAAATAACTTATCAGTTCCACCATCAGGGGTTTTGCAATTGATAATATATACCTTCCTGTTATAAATGAATAGTCAAAGGTCAAGAGAAACGCTTTAGTTTAAGTTTTAATGAGTGCTGACCACAGTGTTTTGTGATCACCATTATACTGTAATTCCTATGAACTAAGACATGGCTGTTTAGAAGAGATTGCCTTTGAGGATCTTCTTTCTAGGTTGTCTCAAAATTATTATCTTCTAAAGGAATATGAATAAAAGTAAAATGAGCAACAGGCAAAAAAAAAACGAAAAACAAAGAATAGGAAGTGAAGAAAACACAAAGAACTGTACAAACAAAACACACACCAAGCAAAAGCATGCGAAAGAAACAAATGAAGACATCAAATAGAGTGGAACATTGTCGGAGCCGTACACTGATCTTAATAATAAAATAATAGCACCACATCTAACGGCACAAATTCAGTTGGAAGCATAATTAGGTGAGGACCGTATCTTATTATTAAACTAAATATATTAAAATGTGAATGTTTTTGGAGACTAAAATTTCTTTTCTGAAGGAGAGAATTTTTAATTCTCTCAAATGAAATGTCATACGACTTTTTCATTTGAGAGATTATTTTAACTGTATCAATGCATTTTTACAGAACAATAATTAATACAATTATGACTAATATTCAAAGTAAAAAATAAATCGTGTGTTAAGATTATGAGAAGTTACTAAGTCAAATGTGTAATATTTTACAAGTATGTTTATGTTACTCATGTAATTATAGTTTTAACCCATCGGCGATTTCAGTGGATACGAGCCTCACATCAAGTGAGGTAAATACGACGCGTGAGAATTTTACCCTCAAGTAACTTCTCACAATCTCCAGTATGAAAATATTTCCTCGTCAAAATTAGGATATAATACATCGAATGCATACTGACTTCGGGAAGTCTGGACTCAAGCTTCTCACACTAATGAAATAAATATGACAAAAAAATATTGGCAGAAATGTTCACGCACCAATGTTTTAATATATACTTGTGTGGGTGTGTGTACAGCTCCGACGATCCGACATTGATAATCTCATACCAATGAAGAAACGTTTATACTATTTTTCATTGGATTATGAAAAATATTGATCAAAAATAGATTGACAACGTTGCACATACCTTGTGTTACGTCTAGGCATGAAATCACAAAAAAGGAGAAAAATGAAAGAAAATAAAACCAAATGCTCGTTGAGAAATTTAAATTATGTACAAATTAAGATGTTTGAAAAAAAAGGAGAGCTTGTTAATAACATCCATCGATTTATAGTTGGTTACTAAGGTTTATCGACACGACTAAATATTTAATTTTATTAGAAGATACGAAAAACTTAATTTTATAAAGAAAAAAAAAAGAGAGAGAGCTTGTAATCTATACTCTGTACAAAGTTTTTACACTTTTCAAAAAAAAAAAAATAGATTGTGAATTTAAAAAAGATTTAATGTTTCGTTATTTTTTTTGTAGACAGAATTTTGGTTGATCTTAGACCGAAAGCCGTGATTTGCATTTGTTTTACCCTGTATATAAAAACCCCGCCCCTTTAAAATGGCATTATTAGAAACTGGACACAATTTTACATACAGCTAATATCTCAATAAATTCAAAATTAAGGAGGACGGACGGACTTTATGATCACCTGTATAGCTTGTAGGTCCAAATTTCGATGAAAATTGTCACATTTGGAGAAATGTGATTCAGAGCTTGTAGTGACTGAAAGCTTGTAGCTCTATTTTTTAAAATCCCACATGGGAGAAAATATGATTTAGGGCTTGCAGTTCTATTTTTAACAATTTTTGCGTCTCTGGATTTAGTTAGACCTAAAATGACAAGTTTCCAGGGGCTTTATTCCTCTTTTAAATTTAGGAGTGTGAACTCATAAAGTTAGCGGGAAAATCTAATTCTCACATGATTAAATGCTTTAATATATTCAAAACTGATTAAATGCTTTAATATATTCAAAGCTGACATCAGACAAACAACAATAATAAACAACAGAACGAATGCTCGATAGGGTATTGAAAGCGACCACACCAATTTGTGCAAAATCAAAAATGTCTTCAACCAAAAAAGTACATAGGAAATTTTAATTCACTCTTAAAATGGACATACTTGTTCAATTATAATTAGTATTATTTATTAAACTAATAAAATTGATGGTAAAATTCTTATCAGCGAGAAACTTGTGGAAGTCAAATGTTGATCTAAATAAGAAAGTGAGGGGAGTTGATGTGATCATGTTTGAAGCAGTCCTAACATCAGATATTATAATATACTGATGTGAAGACACAATATCAATTTTGACCTGATTAAAAGAACAGGATGTTAAAAATATACAGCCAATATTTATTCCACAAAATTCATTCTGGGTACTGGATATAGGTTGTTAAACAAAGTGCATTCCTAGAAGCCACATGTTCTAAAGGCCAAATGAGAAGGGGTATAAAATGTGATGAAACGCCTCCAATGAAGGACACAACCCAAACGTTACAATTTTTTCCACAATATTAGAACGGAAATTTACATTTAAATTAACTTTGTAAGAGGTTATACAATTTGCGTCACTCCTTGGTTGTGGTGTAAAGCGCATTTTCTAAATTTTTCTATTCGGAATTATTTGCCAGAGTAGTTATTAGGGGCTTCTGAAAGAGAAAACTACGAACATAGTTTTTTAGTCATGATGAGCCCTCATGAGGCATTGATTATTTAAGAAAAAATATTTTTTTAAAAAAAAATCAAGAAATTTTAACCATTAACGATTGGTCAATTTGTAATAAAAGTAAAATTCACGAAAAAATCAATACTTAGGAGGCGTTTCGTCAGTTGAAAAACGTGTTAGCGTTTTTTAGACAATATGCCTCCACTCCTGTGAACACAGACCATGTGGTGTCAGGGAACTCACTCTTCTCTATGTCACTCTTTGCATTACTATTTAAAGAATGAAATAAGTCGGACCACCAAAAATGTAATATTAAAATTTAAATATTATTTATTTAATCTTCATTGAGGCGTTTTGATGAGTTTAAGGTTTTCATTGGATTTTGTTTTTCAGTCAAAACCAATATCAAATTAATATTATCTTAATAATGGACTCAATGTTATATGAATGTTTGTGAAACACAACTCATAAAGTCTTAAGTTAACTGAAAATATCCGATCAAACTATTTTTTTTTTTTTTAAAAAAAAAAAGTAGGTACGTACTTGAAATCATCCGTATCCATAGAGAGATCTTGTTCCATCTGTAAAAATACTTGAACCATTTCGGAGACAATGTTTGGCCACATTGACGTTACATTAGAAGGAGACATACGAAGCAAAAGTACTCGGAAACAGAGAAAAACTTGTGCTTGAACACCAGGAACTGATGTTGGTAACTTTAAACTTTCGGAGAGTTTTTCTGTAAGAAAAACACATCAATGAAAAAGGTTTCACACGGATTTAGAAAGCAATGTAATAGGAGTAAACATTAAATATGTACAACCAAAAGTCGGGGAAATAGAGGATTCACTATCCCCATTTACTAACGCCGTTCTGATACTAAAGAGTCTGTAGTCTAAAATAAAACGCAAAGCTCAATTAGTATACTGACTGACTTTTTATAATCAATGTAACTCAACGATAACAAGATCGGTACTTTAGCCAACGATTATACCACGTTGAATACACCAGTTCCCGTCAGATCACTGAAGTTAAGCAACGTCGGGCGTGGTCAGTACTTAGATGGGTGACCGCTTGGGAACACCACGTATCGTTGGCTCTTTTTTCCGGCCCAACCCAGGCTGGGTGAGGTCAATGTGGGTAGCTGGTTTGCAAGTTTCCAGCGAATGAAGGGTAAAACCCCCGTCTTGAATGACCTTCAGTAAAAATGTAAAATTACTATATCAGGGTTCGTATCCCAGCTGGCAGGTTTTCCGATATTGACAAAGATTAAAACAGACTGAATTATTTAGACCAATTGGATTACTTACCCGTAATTTCAGGAATATGTTTATAAAACTGATCTGTCTCCGAACATAGAATCACAAATGCTAGTTTTTTCAACAATTGAGCTCTCTGTTCATATTCCTGTTCTTTATTTGAAAATAAACTCAAAGAGTTGCTCTGACTGAGCGATACGCGTGCTAAAAAGAGAAGAAACGCGACATTGTAAGACAATGATTTTAAACAAGGACAAGAAAATTTGCAAATGTTTCAACCTCAAATAGGAATGGCTTGGCTTGAGTACATTTCTGACAACATTTTACTATGAAATTAAAACACACTTTCTTGGTGGGAGTTGCTCTGACTGAGCGATACGCGTGCTAAAAAGAGAAGAAAGGCGACACTGTGAGACAATGATTTTAAACAAGGACAAGAAAATTTGCAAAGGTTTCAACCTCAAATAGGAATGGCTTGAGTACATTTCTGACAACATTTTACTATGAAATTAAAACACACTCTTTTGGTAGGCTTCACAGGATTACAACTTCCAGCGACTAGTTCTGTGAACAGCAGATAGAAACATTTTACAAAATTGATTAGATTTTAGGTCCCATTGGACACAAAATTTAATTAATTCTATAAAATGACAACTGACGACATACGTACCAAAATTAATCAAAATCGCACCACGCATTGGAAAATTATCATAGTATAAAAAGAGACAGGAATTAGTGGTATTAGATGCAGTTAAAAATAAGATCTAATTCATTTTCTTACGAATCTTGCGTCAACAACCGCGAGTAATGGCTGTAAAACATTTCCTAACCTATCGTTTGGGAAAAAGTACGAATGAAAAGTTAGATTACGTTATTCCGTTTTCATATATCCCGGGAAAGTATGTTTTAATAAACCTAACAAAACACAAGTTAAAAGTAAAGAATGAATATTTTAGACTTACTCAAAAGATCACGAAAACTTGCTGGTTCTTGTGACATTAGATTATCAACAATAGTTTTCCACGCAGGCAAGGCACGCACTTCCATTTGAAACAGTGCTGGGTCTAACAAAAGATCCATGGCGTCCTTCTTCCATGCTTTTCTTGTGTATTGGTAGGTACTGAGGTTAGCTAAAAGTTGTGAACATGCATAAAAACTGCCTACATTTCTTTGCCTGAAAAAATAGTGTTGGCGCCGTAGAGAACAGTAATTGTTTCCCCATTTCTGGATTCAGGCTACTAAAAATGGTAGTAAAAGGTTGATGTAAGGTTACCGAAAATCTTTTGATGGCCCTTAGCTGGAACTGTTGCAGGTCATACTGGTGCGAATAACCGACCACCGTAAGGATGGAATGGAACAGTTGATTTTAAGAGGAACACCCCTAGAACTGAAAACTCGTAGTGATTGCAAATACTCACGAGTGATTTTTGAGGTACGGTGTTACATTGTACATGAGAGTTGTGAGAAGAGTGTTGACTCTTTCTTTCTCTTGACTTCCATAGGTGACGTCCAATAGGGGTGCCAACAGCTGGGCCAATACACTGAGCGCTTGGACACTGTACTGGGCGTTCCCGGTTCCAACTGAAAATTAAAAAAAAATATTTCTTGAAAAGTAAGACATTATTTCACGAGAATGACTTTTTGGCAAAAATTGGGTTAATGTATCTGACAAATATTGCAAATATTGAAAAATCCAAAGTGTGCGTCTAGAGAGCTAGATCTGCAAGGAATTTTCTTCAATTATCAATATTGGTAATATCTGACGTAATTATATTACAGTGATTAACATGGTTCATGCATATCAGCCTTCAATAATAAATGTACATATGATAAAAATTAAAATCTTAAGCAGCATACAACTTGAACCTGTAATCTCATACATCTGGCTACCATTGGAGACGATGATGCTACTTATGAATGAACCCAAGAAAGTGAGTTACAAAATATAAAGATTTGAGGCGAACTGGATTTGATTTGAGGCCAAAGGTCATCGACATTTTCATTAACTTATATCAAACTTCACAGAAAAATCTAAAATATCGATCTGGGGATGGTTATAACTCCACAACAATAGCAGCCTATTGTGGTGGTTACTTTACTCCATCGGCTCAAATGAATTGTTGCATTTGTAGCTGTGTTACTCTCAAATTCAATCGTCCCCCCCCCCATGTAGGTTTGAAAAAAAATTGTGGAGCTGAGTAGAAGATATGAGGTTACCGAAAAGGTTTTGTTGGTCCTTGTCCGGAATTGTGATGGTATATATTCTGGGTCATCCTCGCGTGTAGAAGCCCCCATCATGTGAACGTCTATGTTTAGTTAAGTGGAATCACTTACATCTATCGTTTTCTCCATCGGTGATGGACATAGAAACACCTTCTTCCTTGACAGCTAAATTCCTCCTCAACCATGTTGTCTGTTCTAAACACGCACCGGCTATACACGCACAGGACTCAATCAACTGAAAAAGAACCAAACATTTAAATACACTTGGCCACATCAAGGATTATTTCATTGGTCATTTATTGATGTTTGCTTCTGTACATGTAAAAGATAGTAATAACTCTGTGGTTTTTGTCATTTTAAAAGTCCTTTTTGACCGAAAGAAGTGAGGTCTACAGTTAACACTAAGATTTTTGTTTCTATGTCTGTTTATCTGTTCGTTTCATGAAAACTGTATAACTCTTGGTCCCATTTTATTGAAACTTGGTATGCACATTCATTACGTTCACAAAATTAGATGACTAGTTGCTGGGCCACCCAGAGCCCAAGGGCGGTCACTCAAGTTCATAGAATTATGCGAATTAGTATTTGGACCACAGAAGGCGGTCAATTATTTGAGTGAAGTCTCCAGTTCGCAAATCTACTAGTTTTATTTGTACTTTATAACAAGGAAAATTAATTTTACTATTAGTATTGTGTACTGTTGACCTAACTCACCTAAAATTGCCACCAAAAGGCCCAGGAGGCCCAATAGCGTCGCAAAAACTAATCAGCTAATCTATGAATATAATGTCCATACCAAGTTTCATCGAAATTGGACTAGGCGTCCGAGGGTATTTTATCGTGGTACAAAAAACCGACTTAAAAAACTGTAGAGGTAAAACTAGACCTCACTTCGTTCGGCTAATTAAGGGGCAAATCATATTTTTAACGATGAAATACAAACAGTGAAATGTTTTATTTTTTAGTAGTAAAATATTCAATATTTCACTTGCACAAAGTCTCCACTGAGACTAATTGCAATTATCACTGCAACCTTTTGTTTATATCTACTGTGACAAACATCCACTTACCTTTGCCGTAATATCTTGAAGATCTTTCTGGTCCCTTTTATCAGGTAGAGGAGAAGTTGTTCTATGTACAAACTGGGATAGAATGGCCAATAAAATGAATTGTGACTGCGCTGACAGTGATGGTCCCTCTCGGAGTAGCAACAAAAGCGAGCCCCAACTTTCACTTAGTTGAGACCCAGGAGTGAGTTGAATATAATGAAGCAGAAGCTCTAGGACGCTGACCTCTATGCCCATAGAAGGTTCCTGTACAGAAAAAAATAAGATTAACATTTTAGAGAGGAGTAATTCTGTTCTTTTCACTGCTCCTTAAAAGGTTAATTTTCCCCTAGTATAAATTTCATTTTTGCCAAACCATTTTAACCAACGAAACAAAAATGATCACCAAATTAGAAGTAAAACTTTAACGTTTCTAATCTGAACACTTTCACGGAAAATAAAACAAATAAACCATTTTCAGTGGTGAGTATAACCAGAGCCAAATACTAAATCGTCCTCACAATGCGATGGCCAATTCTACGAACCAGTATGACCTGATCACCACAAGCCCTTGACTGGCCAAAGGGCTCTCAAACCTCTTAAGACATGGGAGATCAGTTGATTTTGAAAAGAACAACGGTACAACAACTTTTATTATTACCTTATTACGTTCGCCACCACAATATACCCGTTACCAGTGTATTAAAGATTTGGTGAAAATCATTTTATAATTTATCTAGTCCTTACTCGCACATTTACATTAGGATTTATTTAGATCTAGATTTGGTGCTTATTCTACATACCATATTTATGGTCGTACTAGATTTAGTACTTATTCTACTTACCATATTTATGGTAGTACTAGATTTGGTACTTATTCTACTTACCATATTTATGGTCGTACTAGATTTGGTGCTTATTCTACTTACCATATTTATGGTCGTACTTTTGACAACTTGGTGAATGGTCTGCACCAATGTATCAATAGGCATGGCTTTGATAGCATTCAATAACTGAACGAGAGTCTTTTGACTGTCATTTGCCAGAGGAAGTACCTAAAAATAGGAGATTTAGTTTCAAGATTAAATAATAAATTTCTGGTAAATTTCGTTCCAGTTGACATACAAGGAAACCACTCACAACTCAGGCCTGTCTAAGAAATCTGCCCCCAGACCTGAATATAGAATCATATGAGCTGCGAGTCGGAATTGCTTACAGAAATCTATACATATTACACTTTTTAGTCATTCCAGGGTTACAAGTTTGATTCCGGCATCGGCCAAAATAAAATTTAGACATTACTAATTGTTTAGCCAAAACGGTAAGAGATATAGAAAACTCATAAACTTAGACCGCAGTAAAATTATCATTGTTCAAAAATATGCAACCGTTTTCGAGTTACGGCCAATTTTTGTATGGGAAATCATAAAATACTATTAGAAATGGTAAGAGATATTCAACAATTGATGGGAATGAACCCGCCCCCAAACCAAAGACTGAGACCCCAGTAAAATTATCAGAATTCAGAACTCTACAACCTTTTCTTTTCGGATATTTTATGAAACATTATAGAATACTATCATAAACAGTAAGAGATATAGGACAATTAATAGGAATGGACCCCCCCCCCCAAAANCTCCAGCCTAAACTCAGCCTAATCCCAACACGTTCTACGCAGCTCAACAAGCCGTTACTACTCTGGGTTGCAGTTTAATAACCCGTTAAACTGCAACCCACGCAGAGGCTTAACAAGCCGTTACTACTCAGGGTTTAGACTGGGTGGGCAGAAAGAACCTAATCCCTGCTCATTCATAACCAGGAGATGTCAAACCTAATATAACTTACTTCAGAGATTTGTATATTCCCGGCAGTTGACGCATCATCATCATAGGCATGGGACTGGTTTGCAACAACTCGGCATGAGTTGTTGATACTTGAGAATCCTTAAGGATAATGCAGTAGCTTCTCCTTGCTTTCTGCAGAGGTAATGGAAAAGATATCGCTTCCGACCCTGCCCTTAATCCCCATTTACGTCTGACATGGACTTGGGTGCCTTGGAGTATTCTTTTTTAAGTCCCCCTATCCACAGGACGCATAAATAATAATCGTAATCGATTTTTAAAGAAATTTGTTTCATTCCAAAATGAGGCCAATACGTCTAAGGAAATGCATAGACGACTGATTCCTGGTGATTTTGTGCCCAATAATTTCAAATTTAGACAATCAGACAATATAACTTACCGATGGAGGAGTGGACTGACTAGAAGAGATATTATTATTGTTGATATTCGCCGACTTTCTATCTTTCCATACAAATGCAAAGGCAGCAAGAAAATTAGGACCATGATGTAATGCTATTGGACTAAGTAGTTCCAGAAGCTGACCTTTAACAACACGAGGACTTCCAGCAACGCTGTTTTCATTGTCTCTGTACAACAGAAACAGGAAATGAAAATTATTTTATTTGCTTTATCTATCTGCATCTAGGTATTTTTATTTCCATATTGTAATTTGCCGTTGAATTAAAAAATTCGGTCGTTACTTTTTTTTCACGAGACATAGCAAGAACAAAAGTGATCAAATTAAAGCTCTTATGGTGTTGCGTCATATTGTATTAAATTGAAAAAAATAATAATAAACACACGCACACAAAATGTCTCAGTAAAGTGAACTACATTCCTCACCGGAGTCACCGGACCGAATGCACCTGATTTAATGTTGTAAAATAACACGAAAGCATATAATACATGTAATAAATATCATTATATTTTTAAATAATTTTCTGTTTTTAAAAAATTGGTATGATTTTGGGAGCTCGTATCAATTTTATTAACCTTCAAGAATATTAAAAACATCAGTAGTAGCTTATTTAGAGCAGCAGTACCATATATGTGGTACCATCAAACACGGTGCGACTATTGATAGTAAATTTGATGTGCTTACCTTTGTTCCCGTGACATAAGTGACTCCCAGAGTAAAACAAGACTAGAGAGGATTCGTTTCAGACTGCTCAATACCACACTGCGGACACTCTTTAGTGGTTCGACGGTCAAATCTTTTGACTGTTCCTGAAAACAAAGTCAAATAAGTATAAGTCTAGTTTTAATTTAACTTCAATAAGAAATATAAGAATTTCTAATTAATTTTGTATCGACTACAAGTAAATTAAGAATTTCTAATTAAATTTGTATCGACTACAAGTAAATAGATGAGTCACGAGCGCTTTCGTCTGTTACGACATCTATTTACTTGTAGTCGATACAAATTTAATTAGAAATTCTTATATTTCAAAATGACTACAAACATCCTCAATAATATTTCTTATTTGTACAAGTAAATTGATTAGTCACGAGCGCTTCCGTCTGTTACGACATCAAAATTAATTAGAAATTCTTATATTTCACTATTTTTGTTTAAACGTCTATACCACGATAACTGTGAAACGTATTGTCCGATTTTGATAAAACTGGATATGAAAATTAAATTGAAATGTCCATAGAATTTACTGTTCATTCTTGGGCCACCCGGGATCTCATGGTAGCCATTTTAACTAAGTGAGGTCTACAGTTAAAGAACTACTGATAAATATCACTAGACAGAGTACCAAAAAACTTTTGAGGTAGAATATCTTTTTAATTAATGACCTTGCGCCGGATTGGTCTCTAATCTGTTTTGAATAACTGCACAATAAGTTAGTTGGCCATCATGTCTATTGCATATTCTTCAAGATCTATAACATCAAAACAATGATGTCAGTCTAGTAAGTGCAACTTAGCATAAAAAACGTAAAATAATTGATGCGCCCGTTAATTTATATCTTTTTGTTTCGTATTTAGTGACGTGTACATTTCTCAGCACGACCAAATACTCTATTGGGACAAAAAAAACATTACCCATGTCATATGTACAGCGTGCACTTTTTTAACACTTTCCAACAATTCAAAAGATAAGACAATATGACAGTCTATACTTACTGTGACGGGAGATGGAATAAATACATGGACCAAATTGTTGAATATTTGTGAGGGTACCGCTGTTGAAGTCGTCCCGTGTAGGGGTTGATTAAATGGTTGGGCAGAATCAAGAAGGCAATAGTGGCAAAGTATGGTAAGGGCTTCAAGTTGAGTGATGGCATAGTCAGCTGGAATGCTGAAACAGGTCGTGAAAAGCGACGTTAACAACCACTATACGAAGCATTTACAGTGGAAAATAAATTTCCATTAAATATTTTAAGATGCGTTTAAAAATCCCAGGCTTGCATTTTGTATTACAATGGGCTAGAAGGCTAGACAATCTGAACTCGTTTCTATTCCTCAGATGAATTTAGACAAAAAAAAACACCAATTCCAATCAAATCAGTTAACTTCGGTGGACCTAAAATAGAGTAACATAGAATTTCGAAATAAGGAAAAAGAAAATCGAAAGATCACATGAAAGCGAGTTAAAGAAAAAAATATGCTTTCAATAGGTACAATTGCACAGCCCAAAAGGTACGGGACATCAGAATATGTCCCGGAATGGACCTTCCCAAAACTTTCAGGGAAAATACAAAATCTTCTGTATCTTAGCTCCTATTCCATTTATGTTAGATTTTCCAATATTTGAAAAGAAAAATAACGAACAGAATTATTTTGGTCTAAAAGAATTTATTCGAGAAAAGACGAATAAGAAGTTGTGGGCATCAGCTGGTATATGAATATTTGAGAAATAATATCTCTGAACGTAGAGCGGCAGTGCGCCAGCTTGAACAGTAATTGTAATCTACTTCCCAAATTGTAATGTGTCAGAGGTGTATAACCACTGAAAAATAATAAAAGATTAAATTTAAAAAAACACAGAAATATACCTTAAATTTGGATTTATATGAATGGGTTGAATGCACCAAATCTATCAATTGGCGCAATCAACCCAGCACCACTATGCGAGTATTTCTTCATAAACAGTGCTGGATAAGGATCTAATTCTAAATGAAAAGAAAATATTGGATTTTGTCTATGGAGACAAATGATACTTACTTCATTTTGACTTTCTGTGAATTTTTCATCGAATAAATATCTGCTACCAGATCAATATTTGCACATAAAGCTTTGATGGACACTTTGACTACAGTGGTCAACGATTTCCCCAAGTAGGGTAACGCACAGGTCAACATGGTGGTCCAGTGTTGATGTGTCCAACGAAGTTTTGGTTTTGAGTCTAATGCTCGTTGAAGAGCGCAAATAAACATGGGCTGCTGAGGAATGATTCGATTAGGATGGTATTTGGGTTCACTTGAGAGATCTGAGGAACTAAGAGGAGGTGGTTCCGTCTCGCCTTTCTTTGTATTCACCTCGTGTTCCAAAATTATTGTTGATAGAAGAAGTCTGCAATGAAAATTAAATTACAAATTTACAGATTATGAATTGGTGAAAAATTGGTTTGAAACGTCTTTTTTATAAATTCATATTTATTGGTTTTTTAAAAATAAAAAAATCTGAAACAATAAACACGGTAACATCCATGTCCCCCAGGTACGGATTTTTTTTTTTTTTTTTTTTTTTTTTTTTTTTTTTTTTTTTTTTNTTTTTTTTTTTTTTTTTTTTGCTTAACAGGTATTGATCATTCGAGACGGGGTTTACCCCCCTATTCGCTGGAAACTTACAAACCATCTACCCACATTGACCTCACCCACCTGAGTTGGGCCGGAAATAGCCAGCATCACGAGGGCGTGAACCTTCGTGGTTACCCACTTAGTAGAACTTTGCTGGACGTTACTTAACTTCGGTGATCTAACGAGATCTGGTGTATACTACGTGCCACAGACGCTGGCTTAGAACAAGCTTTTAATATAAGAAATAAGGAACAAAAATTCTACTGGGTTGTGATACGAATACAACACTCAAGGTTTATAAATCACTGGTCTAGGAATGCTGGACGGCTTTTAATGGTCCACTGTAATGATCAGCATATTTGTCTTCCATGATTTACTTGGGAGGAAAAAATGTTTTGAAAGAGCCTTTCACATTAATCTCAACTGAAAGTATTAAGCCGTTATTCTAATTGCGAATCCTTTGTAAGAAAAAATAACGTTATTGATATCTCACTGCAAAAATATTGAGAGGATACCGATCTCTTAGCTCGACTTCACTTACTTCAGGAGTTGGATCTGCAAGGTTAGCGAATGTCTGGACATCAGGTTGCTGTTATTATTGCTATCATCATTATCAACATCATTGAAATTGATAATCTCCTGAACAAACGATGGGTTCTTATATTTAGTACTCCGATCAGTGACGCTCGCCAGAATACAATGAAGTGTAACTTTCTGTACTTTACATCGAGCGAGTAGATCTGCCAAATAACATGAAAGTCCTTTCCCACTGTCACGAACTATACCCGCCAGTTCCGACCATATCACAGATAAAAGTTCCACACTGGCGATTTGAACCTGAAAGTAAACGAGATTCAATAAGAAGTTGTTAATTTAAAAGTGTGTCATACCCTTAGGTAATAAAGCAACGATATAAAACGGGTAGCTTAACTGACCGGGTTTATTCACGACCAATTTGCATGTCTCTTACGCTTTGGACACCTGGCGCTATCACTAAAAAGCGTTATTTTTGGAGATAACTTGCATCCAGTCAACAAAAACGAAATCCTCATCTAAATTTCAAGTTCATAGGTTTAATCATGGTCAAGCTAAGTTTTCTAGGTTTAATCATCGTTAAGTCAGCGCACCTTAATCGTCACCTTAATTCAGAAGGGATCTTACTAAAAAAAATCAAAATCAGGTTTTTTGTCTAATATAATGTAAAATTTCAAATTTCTAATGCTATGATCGGAATTTAGATAGCTCTTACCCTATAGGTACAAAAACGAAGACCTTTTTTGGAAGGCTTTTTACAAGTGGGATAAAAGAGATTACAGATTTTTTTAGAGATAATAAAATATTCCTACTTATGTCTTATTTTAAATGAAAATTGAATGAAACCTTTAATCCAAGCCGTCTGCAAGATATAAAAGAAAACGTAAAATATTTTTTTAAAAAAACCGTTTTTTTTTCTTTCCTGTAAAATTTGCTTTTTCGACTTATACCCCTTCTGAATTAAGGTGACGTTTTGCATTTCATGTTAAGAAAATAGTTATATGTTCGAAACAATGAGAAGTTAATCAGAATGACATGTATCAGGAGATCCTTTTTCAAAGTCACACTCGAATTCCACGATCATACTCTTTTTAGTATATCGACTACTGAATCTACGTACTTATACGATTTCTGCTAATAAGATAACTGAATCATCGTTCTTAAATGGCACTAAAAGAATACCCTATATCCAAATTTCAAGGGTTTAAATCAAGTTTGAGGCTCGTCCGTCGTTTCGGGTGACACTTGGCAGACGTATTAAATATAGAACCAAAATTTTCTTACCTGTCGATTACCACTAATTTCTTCCAATGTTAGTTTGGCTTGTCCTAAATTCAAATAATAACTTCGAATATAATACAAACAGACAGAGATGAGAACTTCCAGATACATACTAGATCGGGAATAGGTCATCCCTGAGGACTCAATATCACCATGGAAACCACGACCAAACAAAGACTTTCGATGGCGTGCAAGAAGTTTCAAGATGGGCGACCTGCAAATGAGATTAATTATACCGGTTGTAAAAGAAAGCGAGTTCCATAGTGTAAGTATTAGAAGAGCTATATCTGAAAAATGTACAAAAACCCTTTGTAAGATACGTTTTTCCATAATTTTTCGCAACAATTTCAGAACGGCAATTTAGTTTTAAATTAGATTTGGACCACCTACAATATTGGTTACAATACAATTGCAATCAGATTTTAGTCGTAAGTTCCATCTTTTGTCTTCTTCTTGACAATTTTCGAAAAACACGTTCAAAGAAAAAATCAAATCATTTGCTTTAATTTTCCTGAGTAAATAATTTTTGGGAACCGTTTTATTAGATTAACTGAATCACCTGGCAATTTTAAGTTGATTCTAACACTTAAATGTATCTATATGAATTTTATAAAGATATTTTCAGTCCTTTCGCCATTATAGTGAGGAAACAATAGAATTTACTACAGGCAGAATGATAGACAGCAAGCCGGAACCAATTTTTTCCCTTGTTGTCCAGAACGCAATTTGGAAATTTTCAATTTTGATGACAATCTTTTTCAACATATTCATAAATACAAAGGGGGAACCCTTCCTTCGATAGTTTGGAAAAAATAGAAATAAGTTTACCTCGGCGCTAAACCGGTTGTAGCCGCCGCACAAAGAAAAGCTCTACTGTTTGGTATGATCATATTTCGAATGGTTTGCAATGCGTATTGTGTTCTCAACGAATCGTACACCCCACAGTAGAGCAGTACATGAGAGTGTACTGTATCAACGCCATTTCCAATTGTGGCGCTCGTGCTGGCACGGATCTGAAGATTTTTGTTACTAGGTAACGGACTATCTTCACTTTGACTTTGTGATTGGTTAGATAAGGAGGTAGTTTCAGCATTTTCTGTAAGAACTGATGATTCTATGGAGTCTTTAATGGAAGGAGTTTCCTGAAATGGAAAACAGACATTCTAGTGGTCATTCAGTAAGATGGATTAAAGAAATCTATCTTGGTGAGACTGATAGTTTTTTCTCACGATAGATAACTTTACGTCCAGGACAACTTGGATTTAATCAAATCCAACTTAAGATTATCACTACCAACAACACACCAAATGGCGTTCCACTTCCTTGTAGCATTTTTTTCGGACTGAGGAACCTACTAGTTGGTTTTTCCCAGTTAATACTACGAATGGCTGGGATTGTACAAAATCCATATCTTTCAGATACCCCATAATACTGACACATTGTGCTGATATGCTGACAGCATATCTTTAGGGTTAGTTCTGGGACAATTACTTTAGGGTTAGTTCTGGGGACAGTTTCAGATTTCTACCTATGAAGGAGATGACTCGTAGAAAAACGTCCTACCATGTACTAAAAAAAAGCGGCATCATTGCCTCTTCTCCAGTTCATATTTGTAAACAAAGCCTTTATCAGTACTATTTACACTATTCTGATAGCCTCCGACCCCACACGACAAAAAGTACCGATAAACATTACGGGAGTATCGATAAACATTATCGGCAGGGTGGAGAAAATAATCAACTCTGATTCGTTGAAAAAGTGTCGTGTGGTGTCGGAGGCTACTAATAATGTAAATTGAGCTCCTCTTCTCAACTCTCGTAATTTCAACGAGAATTATGACTGCATTCTTATACTAAAACTGAAAATTGAGACGGCCGTTGACGGATGAAACTGTTGACCTAATCAAGTTCGGATTTCTCCATTGGAAGAAAGCCCGAGATAAATTCACCTCTTTTTCTTTGAGACTAGTTGAATCTGAGAGTCCCTCCACTGTTTCGTCCGAGCCGCCATGTTTCTCTACATATTCGCACATGTCATCCAACACAAGCTCGATTTCTTTCTGAATAGGTAGTTCACTCTCTTTAAAATATTCATCGGCTGGTGTCGACTCTTCCAAATCATTGGATGAATTCTTGCCACTAAATGACCAACTTCGAACGAGATCGCCATTTTTGTTCTCCTCATCTTCTGGTTGAATGATTGGCAAGATTTCGTTTGATATTGAACTGTTGTTTTCTTTGTTTTCCCGTTTCCCATCATTAATTTTAGAAAACAAAGTATCTGAAAATTAATGGACAGCAGAAATAATAAGGAAAATGTAAATCTCAAAGAAGTACAACCTCGGAGGTTTGAACCTGAATATTGAAATAACATCTGATCTCTAATCTTACAAGATTTAAGAATGGTAGATATATATAAGTATGCCAAATGTTTTTAAACAAACGTAGTGAGGTCTTTCTTTTTATACCGCAATTAATTTCGAACGCGTAATCCGATTTTGATCGAAGATGGTAAGGACATTTATTATAAACTAGCTGCTTCGCCCGTGCTTCGCTACGGCTAATAGCTTGGCGCCTTAGAGGCATAGCCGTTCTCGTGCTAATAGTATTCTATGATTTCCCTTTCAAAAATCGGAAGCTAATAGTATTCTATGATTCCACTTACAAAAATCAGAAAAACGGCTATAACTCGAAAACGGTTGGACCGTTTTTTGCAAACTATGTTCCAAATTAAGGTTAAAAAGCCCACCTAAAACTTTCTCGCTTTGAGTTGATATGTTGTCGCGACAAAATTTAAGATATCGGACCATGACCGGCTAAATTCGGTCAAAAATCGAAAAATCGGCCGTAACTCGAAAACGGTTCGACATTTTTGAATTCTGATATTTTTCCTGGGGTTTTAGCCTATGGTTTTGGGGGGGTCCATTCTCATCAATTTTTCGATATCTCTTACCGTTTTGGCTAAACAATTAGTGATACATACACACACACATATATATACATATATTTATCGTTACATTGAGTTTTTATTATTATAGATATAAAATCTGTCGATTTTTGGACCCTGCTGGACCACCCGGGGCCCCATGGGGGCCATTTGAATTGAGTCATGTCTACAGTTTATGGACCTGATATTTATGTACTTAGTTACCTGATATACTGGTTATATTTCGAGCCAGATCTGCGCTGGAGATCATCACCGAGCTTGGGTTTAGGATGAGAGAATTCTTGACAGTTTCCAAGGACGAGAAAGAGTTGTTTCTAATCATGTTTGGGTTGGGTTTGTTTAATTTAAATGGAACTTTCTTCGATCTTTCTGGTTCCTTGTCTTGAGATGACTTCGACGTTTTGGTCACATCTGTTGACGAAATTCGGACCGCTTTTCCTGGAAATCAAATTATCAAATGAATTTAAAAAAGAGTAATATGTGGAGATAATGACTATTGGGTCATGTTAACAAGAGTACTTAGTGCAGATGTATCGCACAACAAAGAATGTAGATAGCAATGAATAAAAACTTCATTTTTTACTTTCCTCATCCCCTATAGAGGAAAGTATAGGAATGATGGACTGAAATTTTCGATGTCGAGTTTTCAATGCAAACACATTTTCAGGTCCCCCGAGATCAAATCTCGAATTTCAGCCTGACCAATGTGTATGTCTGTCGGTCTGTCTGAAACAAAAGGACGGTACTGATTTCAGCGATTTCCACGAATTCTACCTTAAAAAAAAAGATAAGAGCTAAAAGGCTTGAAATTTAGTACCTATTCATATCAATTTTATGCACGAAATGCACAACTACACTCTTGGTTAATATCAAATTTACCTTTGACGGTTTTTTGTCGCTTTTCAGCGGTACACACACACATCAGATTTTTATATACTGAAACAAAGCAGACTGAAATCGAGGGTATGCCTGAAATTTTCAAGTGTTTGAAAAAAAATTTAAACATATTTTACCCCCTTCTTTTTCAAAAACTAAAAAAAAAAATGGCTTTAGGTCATTTAACCTAAAGCCATATTCGAAGAAAAAACCCTATAGCGTTTTAGAAAAATTGAAAAAAAACATACAAAAATCGTAATCTTAGAGAACATGTCCTTCCATTGGAAAGCGTTTTTACTATATATTTTTTTTTCAGGAAATGTTTATATGACTCACTAGCAGGATACGCCCGCTTCGCTTGGCGCCTTAGAAGCATGCCCGTTTATAGTTTCAACCCCAAAAATAGCCTATGTCCTTTCCTAAAGTTTAGTCTATCTCCATACCAAATTTCATCAAAATCGGTTCAGTAGTTTAAGCGTGAAAGCGTAACATACATACAGACAGACAGACTGACAGACAGAGTTACTTTCGCATTTATAATATTAGTATGGATAAACAGTATCGAAAAAAAACTTATTTAGACTTATACATCTGGCAACCATCAAAAACGATGTTCCTGCCAAGTCATGATATATTGTTTACTCACCAATAAGATCTCCAGTTGATGTGTTGCCGTTGTCTTTGCTTTCCTCAACAAAATAATCATCGAAATCGTTGTTCATCATGGACGTACTCGTATCAGAGGAGAATGGATTGACAAACACGGAGATGTTTTGGAGGAGAGATAAATTCTTGGAGTAGGTGGTGTATGAATCAATACCTGCGAACAGAAGAAAAATATGAACATTACTGATCCAATACAACAAAAATCAGAAAATTATCGTTGAAATGAGGAGGGGGTTGAAAAGTGTAAATGGAGACTATGTTGATCTATGAATATAAAAAATGTGTGTGGATACTCATTCCTAACACAGACACTTATAAAGTGTAAATGGAGACTATGTTGATCTATGAATATAAAAAATGTGCCTGGATACTCATTCCTAACACAGACACTTATAGGTCCACCCTCGTACTTGTAATGCCGAGGTTTTTACTTAAAATCAGCCCGAGTACCATAATGAGCAAAGTGTTTATTTAGTACAAAATATGTTATAGTAATATTCGGAAGCACCAAACTGGTCAAAGATAGGAACACTCACCCTCTTGATAAATATTCTGGTTGACACATTTTTTTTCTGTGGTAACATTGGATGAATCAGAGCTAAGTGACGTCACAGCCAAAATCTTCTTATTCTTGTTTAGGTTGGTATTATTTTTATTAATTTCTTTGTATTTCTCGGACACATGATACATGACATTTCCTAAAATTAAAAGAAGACAATAATAAAAAAAATCCTCTGTAGAAGTATTTATCACATAAAAACAGCTCTCTAAGGTTTAGAAATAAACCTAGCCTAGTGGTGCCCTTCCATTGCAAGTCCATTTTTCTTTTGCTTCTAAACTCTGCCACCAATGTGTCAATAAAACGCTTACCATCTATGGAACTAATGGCGTATATTTTAGCATCTTCTACTTCGGTATCTTCTTTGATGACGTCATCTTCTTCGGGTTTACTTATTTTAGCATGAAGGACACTAAGTCTTGCTGTGGCAGGGTCCAACAACATCATAATAAGAGGATCTAGAAGTCGCTGAACATCGCCCCGCATGAGGGAATGTAAGAGCCAATCTTGAGCTTCAACTTTAAGGGGACAATTTTCTGCGAGCTGTAGATTGTCTAACATTTTTAACATAGATCTGGAAGAAATGAAAAATAGGTGTCCATAGGTCAAAGCATGCTGCAGAATCAATAAAAATGTTCATTTAAATTTGTACCTACTTAACGTTTTCGGGAATTCAGTCTTCTACACTTGGTAGAAGACTGAATTTAACGAATTAACGAAAATTGAGTAGCATAAGGACGTATAGTTTTGTTTCGCCACTTGGAATTCCTGACTTCAGGAAACAAATCCTTGAAAATTTCCATTCGGAGCGAATCATAAATGTAAAGGATAAAGTTAAGGTTAAGTTTTTACGATCTACATGTCTAAATATATTTTTCAAGCGAAATTTATTTTCTTTGTTATCCTACATTTCTGCCTGGATTTAGGACGGATTTCTAAGTTAAGAATAAGGGGCATACTGTATAGTCATTGAGAGAATATATTTTTTTTTAGTTGTGTTGGATCTTTCCAAACTTACTTGTAAAAAATATCACCAATATGAAGGGTGCCCATTCTTGCTGTCACTTCTCTACCAACATGCCAAAGAATTGAAAATCTTCTGAACGCCATAAGTCTTTTACTTTCAGATGCATTTCTCTCTAGCAACGCCTCTCCTGAAACCAAATATTTCTGGCATGAGTTTTTCTCAGATTGAGATCCTTAGGAATATAATTCCAAAAATATTTCTTAGAGAAAATAGAGTCCAAACAAAGAAGTGAATATACGTATTCTTGTCATGCGAATTAAAATAAAAATCTAAAATTTATTTTGAGGTTCAAATCTCACCTATACAGTTTTCAGCGACATCGCTCGAATAAAGCGCACTCTGAAGTTGATGTAATAGTTCTACACATCGTACTTGGAATGTCGGATTGCCCAAGTGATCCCAAAGCCAGTGGGCAATAACCTGAAATATAAAGCAAACCAAGCAATTAGGAGGAAAAAATTTTGAAGCCATTTTTCATCTCCGAAATCTCAAGCCCTGAGTCAACATTGATTGACTCTCTAGATGTAATTCATTGCAGATTGAGTTCAATAGCAGAATAAGAAAAATATAGTTCGTATTTCGTAACTAGGAATTTAGACTTGATCCCAAGCAGAAATGTAGGTGCACAAATAAATAATTTTTTTCAAGAAAATAAATCACATTTTTAGCGAGACAAAAAATGTAATCTAAGGTAAACGACTATGTCTCGTTAAAAATTGAATTTTTCACAGGAAATTTCATTTTTGGCGATCCTTCTTTTCTGCCTAAAGCATGACCCAATTCCATATTATGAAATACAAACTATAATACTAGTGCTAATGTGATTCCAGCGTTATCTTGACTTCATGAAAAGTAACGGATCAAGGGGAAAGTCGAAACAAATTTCAGCAGATAGCATCTGACTCAAGTACAAAGCACACAATTAAAGCGACAAAAAAACTTACTTGAAAAGCATTTGTTTGATTTTCTAAAAAAGCTAAATGATGAGGTTTTAATAAAGGTATTAGAATCAAAGGAGTGACACCAGATTGTGGCTGTATGGGAGCTGGAACTTGAGTTCGACATAGAGTAACTAAATCTAAGAGCGTGGAAATGGTGGCCAATTGTAATGATGGCGCTTTGTTGCCCAACCAGCAGGCACAAACTATCAACATTTGCAACCATTCAGGGAGGACTTCTTCACAAGATATTGCTGTAACATAAATAGGAGAAATGGAAAGGTTACACATTGCACATTCTTTTTCATCTTCGTAAACTTTTTCCAATTTTATATAAGGTCCTTGATTCTACCCTTCAATCTCTCGCTGATACTACCATGAGATGACCTTCTGTTCAGGTCTCCTTTTACCTTATTCCATTCTAAAATCACCCCAATTACCCCACCTCACTAATATTCACTACAACTCTGGGATATCTTCTTGACATCCTTTGACCCATGCTCATCCCTTATTGCTTTTCTTGACCGGCAACATAACCAAAATCTCCCAGTACAGATTTGATTACTGATTTATTAACTTACTTGCTAAAACAGATTCACTCAACGCACTATTGCTTGAAACATTGGCAGATGAAGATAAAAATGTCGAAAGTTCAACCAATAATTTCGACGCTAACTGCACTGCTTGTGTCCATTCTGTACCAATATTTTGTTTTTCGAAAAGAATATTCATTGGTCCATAGCCATTATCGGTCACATTATAGTTGTGTATGTCAAGATCGTCCAATTTAAATAGAACTTTTCGTAACAAATCTTCCAAAACTTTAGCTCTTTCTTCTGAAGTTGTTTGATAAGATTTGATTCTTAAAGAGTCTAAAAGTTGATTGATGCCCGCAGTTTCATTGATTTTTCGTCGAACGTTCTGAATAAAGGTAACATAAAATGATTCATATTGATTTAAACAATGTTCCATAGACAAATGTAATATGGGTTCTCCTAATGTGATGCTACTGTTCTCATTGGTTCTTTTTGGTAAGAGTTTAATGTCGGACTCATTATCATGAAAGTCGTTGAGGTCACCGACACTACTTGTGTTCTTCAAAGTTGCTGTAGAAATATTACTTGATAATGATTCTGGTTCTGGAGTCATCACACTGGAAACAGCAAACACACAAATCAGTTCAGAACACAAATAACTTTTTTTCAAAAACAGAAAGCAGACAATGGGAATAGTTTTATGTTTCTTCTTCAATAATTTCACAATTGAGAAGTTAATAAAAGTAGCAATTGATTACACTGACTGACTCACTAACTCTATTCAAGACTACCTCTAAAATGGAACTGAAAACGTAGACTCTATAATAATAAAACTCAACATAACGATTCGTGCTGTCATTGCTGCAAAAGAACGTTACTTAAACGAAACGAAAATTTGATCTAAAAAGAGGTATATTTTTTTATTGCATTTAATTCATTTTCGCATCATTTCCTTTTATTTGGAGCTTTAATTTTCAAACCATAGAGACATTTTTTGGGTGTATTGAATCTATTAAGCGGTAGTGAACCTATCTATGACCGATTCACCTATCTCTAAGACGCGAAGCGAAACCTGCTGGATGTAAATATTAGTCTGGTAACAAAATATTAGAAGTTAAAATAAACAGATCGCAAATCTGAGACACTGATATCAAAAATTGTCCTCATGACTGCTCTGAATCGTGTCGAGTAAGACGTGTCGAGTCTGATTTCATTTATATAATCATGACCTACATCATATGCACAATGCACATAGTCATCGCAAGAAGATAAGTCATACGTTTGCCATACTTTAGATAATATAAAGCGAAACTCTGGAAATATATACATACATACTTAAATTGTCTATAGTATTTTTTTTTTTATTATAAATTTCGTAAACAATAGTTTTTGCTGTCCAAAGAACGCCAACCTTGTTACTCTTACCTATCAATGGATTGTTCAGAATTGAAGACACTCCCCGATGATAAATCTGATTTCAACTTCGGGTAATCTGATTTCATACTTTCAATCCCAGTATCAAGCCGACCTCTCACATCTTTTACTCTTACCTATCAATGGATTGTTCAGAATTGAAGACACTCCCCGATGATAAATCTGATTTCAAACTCGGATAATCTGATTTCATACTTTCAATCCCAGTATCAAGCCGACCTCTCGCATCTTTATCTTCATTTTCCTCGATTGGTATTGCTTCTTCTGTTTCGGTCACAAGGGTTGGTTGAACGCGGGTTAATATTTTGGTACAAAGTTGAAGTGAAATGGCTGTCTGAGATGAGGAGAGATGATCACAATAATCTTTTAGTGCAGATACTAAGTGTAAGAAAAGGGCGGGAAGATGTTCACTTGGAGTTTCAGAATAGGTTTCAAGTGTTATTGTGTCCAAAAGGAATTCTGTTAGTTTGCACACCTGGAATTTGAAGATATGTTTTTAATAATAATCATAAAACTAAAGCAAAATAAACCAGCGTCAATGTCACATTCAATACTCCAGTTTCCGTTAGATCATTGAAGTTAAGCAACATCCAGCGAGGTTTTACATATTGTGTGGCCACGTAGGTTCGAGCTCTCAAGATGCTGGCTTTTACCGGCCCTACCAAGGCTAGGTAAGGTCAATGTTGGGAGCTGGTTTGTACGTTTTTTGCTAATTGAGAGTAAAATCCCCGTCTCTAATGGCCATATATGTCAAAAATATGTTGAGCAAAAAAAAAATTAAACAAAATAACATGAAGAACTAAGTTACAGCGTGTAACAGAAAAAAGTGCTTTCTAACCACGATTGGAAATTTTCAATTCTGAGGATAATATTTTTGGTCAATTTCTGCATGACTACAAAGCTTCCAGCACGTCCCACACAACAAATTAGGCGTCCAGGCCAACAAGTTGCTGGCGTCCAAGCCAACAAGTTGCTTATTGTCATTTCGAAAATAAAAGCTCCTTATATACCGTTTAGAGAATAGCATCTGAAACTCACCTCAACCAGAGTTAGCTCTGCAGAGCCGACCAACTTTACATTATCATCGTTATCACAGTGACTTGACTCCGCAATTCTTTTACAAGCATCGGAAAACATGGAACCCGTATACTGCCAGAAATATTTGGGTTCAAGTGAACTCAGCATAAGATTAGCAGTCTTTAACAGGTCACCATTGTTAGACGCGGAGGATCCAGGAGATTGGTGGCATAAGTAGAGTAATCTAAAGAAAGAAAACCAAACAGGTGGCATAAGTAGAGTAATCTAAAGAAAGAAAACCAAACAGAATAAATACGAGCTGATCCTACCTCCCGTAAGTTAAGCGAGATTTTTTTTTCAATCCACTGCATTTCAACGCTCATCATAAACTTTTCTCCTTTAATCCTTCCATACATCACTATACCCCCTTGACAAAAAAAAATATGAAACTATACTAGGTGTGTCCGTGGACAAAAACGGGCGGAGCCATCTGTTTCACCTCGAATTTTCCGGCACCACATAAACTTTAGCATATTGCTCCATTATTCCGTTAAAACAAGATTTTTTGAGAATACCCTATTGAGAATACTTTGAGGTCCTATTTAAAACGCAAAATAATCGGCCGAAAAATCGGAAACGGTTCAAGATATTGTTCCGAAAATAGATGTATGCACCCTTGGGGGTATATATATATATTTATAAATTTTATTTTGCCCGATCCCGGATTCGAACTTGTAACTCTGGATTGGTTTGTCAATATTTAGTAAATTATGTCCTAAATTAAGTCTCGAGAAGCCACCTAAAACTTTTTCGTTATGAGTTGATATGCTGTCGCGACAAAATTTAAGATATCGGATCATGGCTCTCTGAATTTGGTAAAAAATTGGAAAATCGGCAAAAAAAACGGAAACGGTTTGAAATATCATTCTGAAAATAGATATATGCACCCTTGGGTTTATGCAGAATATGAAGAAAAAAATTTGGTAAAAATCGGTTGAGTAGTTTCGGAGGAGTAGGGTAACAAAAGTTTGCAGTTTGTAGGGAGTATAAGGCTACGCTTCGCTCCGCCCAATTAGGAGTACAACAAAATTCTCCCAGTACATTTCAATTTCTATCTTCATGTACTTAAACAGATGTACTTAAACACACCCCCTTCAGACGTGCCCTGTAAATAAACATTGATTGATAAACTGTTACCTGTTTATCAATCAATGTTTATCGTTCCCACTAGCATTTTTTGTTTGTAAGAAAAAACGCTAAGGTTGATTTTGACATAGCATTTTGTCGCTGAAAACGTGACGGCAAAAAAAAAATCGATGATCCAGTGGCATGTGTAATTAAATGAAAATATTTCCATTACATGTTTATCTTTCCTTTGAGATATTGAAAGAAGATTTTCGTTTTTCACCGTCGACGGCAAAAAAAGGTTAAGTAGGAACGAAGTGTAATGCTTTGATCACCAGTTCCACAGTATATTTTTTTCTCTCTCTCATCAACTCGCCACTGATAGGGCCATCAAAAACGAACGATTGCGAACGATTCTCCCAAAAATTATAGCCTTCCAAATTGCCCTTTAAGTGAAAATGTTTAGTGGACTGGGGCACTCAAATTTATTTTAAAACACAAAATTTCAACGGACAGAAATAAAAGCCAGATTTTTTGTGTGCTATAACAGACCACACTGGCTATTGACTCACCTAAAAACTTCATATAGAATGTCATCTAAAATCACAGGTCCAATTTCAGGTTTATCTAATAAAGATATTAAGAGTTTGTAAGGTTTCAGGTCATGTGGGTTTTGTCCCGTGGCTTCATTGAGTATAACTTTTATAGCTTGGACGAGAAGTTCTCTGGAGTAGATCTCAAAATATTGATTACCGGAGGAACTACCGATACTATCTGCTGAGGCTTTTGATTTTAATACGTCAGAATTTAAACTTGATGGATTTACTTCTGAACCTAACATCCACGTGAATAGTCGCCTGAAAAATTAAAACAAGCATTTCTTCGTTACATTTTTTTTTTTTCAACTGCTAGTAGTCAATATTTTGTTGATACTAGTAGTAACAATAACTTCATCAAGTTGTGTCGATCACCAGTTTAACTAAAAACTTCACGATTGCGCGGAAAAATTGTATGGGTGAACCTGGACTTTGATTACTTCTGGCCATTTGGAGAAGCGACTGAGGAGCTTCCAAAACTAGTTGGAAGCTCCTCAGTCGGAAAAAATTAAAGAAGTGAATTGAACGAACGACATTGGATATGGTACTGGTAGCGGATAAGTTAAAAAACAAACACCAACTAGAAAAAGGAAATCACAATGAGAAAAGAAGTGATGGCCTCGGTTTGAAATTGGTGAACTCCACGTTTTCCTGGGACATACACCAATCAAAGATTGTGAAGACATAATTAGTAATTTTCCTTAGGAATCTGCAATCTAAGTGTTTTATGGTTAGGTTACGTTAATACGGTCATGCGTCGAAGATATGGAAACAATGTGAAAGTCACATTGATCCCCATTTTCTCGCGACGAAGTTCGGGTACACAGATTGTATGAAAATACCTATAAGTTAACTCCAAGTAAATTTTCATTTCAGTTAAAAAAAGAACATCCTTCTCATATAACAGACTAACAGGGTTCATTTGATTCACTGAAAGCCTACGAATCATGACCTTTCCTCGTGGTTCATATTCTCATTTTAGTATAAAAAAAAAATGCACATGAGCCCAGACCTTATCAAAATGCAATTACCTATTGAGTGACATATCCCGCCTGAGAACTGTGACTAAAGATGCTATAACTAATTTTAACATATCACTTTTGACTAGTTGACTGTTATGCATTGGAAAGCCAACCAATAGAAAATCTAATGCACTTCTTTGTACTAATACAGTACTGTCCTGAACACACGCACAGAGACCGTTCACCTGCACAGAGAAAAAAAAATAACAATAATAGCAAACTGTGGATTTACAAATCAGATTACTATCAGGTGCCGCGCGCAAATAACACTGCCTATATGAGACTGACACTTTTTTTTATAAACAAACTAGAGGGTTGCGCCTGCTTTACTTGGTGCCTTAGATGCATGGCTGTTTCCGTGATGATAGTATTCTATGTTTTTCCTTGAAAAATCGGCCGTAACGCGAAACCCGTTTGACATTTTCGAATTCTGATAATTTTTTGGAGCTACAACCTATGGCTTTAGGTGTGTGTGTGGTGTGTTGTTTTTTATATATCTTACCTCTTTGACTAAAAAATTAGAACAAACTAGGCCCCAATATGATCTGCAAAGTAAATATCCTTAAATTTAGAAAAAGTTAAATGCAAAAACAGAAATCTGATATATGGGTGCCATATACTCGTTGAAATGTGAAACATAAAACTTTGTTTAATATTTTTGTTATCTCAGGGGTTCCCAAACTTTTTGGTACCGCGCCCCCCTTTCTTGAAATGAAAGCCTACCACGCTACCCCTTCCCTTTACATTATAAATTATGAATTGGTATGGGTGTTGCTGAATGCTATTTCATTCAAAACGCTAATGTGATGCTGAAGGCTATCTCATTCCAACGCTAATGCTGAATGCTATATCATTCAAAACGCTAATCGTGTTGTTGAATGTTATCTCATTCAAAACGCTGTTTTGCTGAATGCTATCTCATTCAAAACGCTAATGTCCTGCTGAATGCTATCTCATTCAAAACGTTAATGTCTTGCTGAATGCTATATTATTAAAAACGCTAATATGTTGCTAAATGCTATCTTATTCAAAACGCTAATGTGTTGCTGAATGCTATCTTATTCAAAACGCTAATGTGTTGCTGAATGCTATCTTATTCAAAACGCTAATGTGTTGCTGAATGCTATCTCNACTAAATGATAATAATTCAACTAGTCTCCCCCCCCCCCCCCTTGGCTTGCCTTCACGCCCCCCAGTTTGGGAACCTCTGTCTTAATATATAAATCAGAAATTAGTGTGTATCTATGTAACTGCCTATGTGGTAGGGGTTGTCTGTTACAATACCACAATACCACAGCCCAAACGGCAGATAGCGAAATATTTATGGGAATGAACCCACCCTAAAAAAAATCATGGTCTACGACCCCAGGAAAACTATCAGAACTAAAATATGTCAAGCAATTTTCGAGTTAAGGCCAAATTTCTAATAAAATTTAGACAAAATAATATACTAAAAAGTCAGAACGGCCATGACCCTAAGCCTCCTGGCTAAAGGTGTAAATTTCGGTTTTTTATAGGTTGCAAATATATAGGGTGGGCACAAACCCATACCCCCTCCCCATTCCATTCGCCTTGAAAAACAAAAATATCAATATAAGAATCGTAGA
This sequence comes from Pachypsylla venusta, assembly GCA_012654025.1. Lineage (NCBI taxonomy): Eukaryota > Metazoa > Arthropoda > Insecta > Hemiptera > Aphalaridae > Pachypsylla > Pachypsylla venusta. The sequence continues at coordinate 11,500,091 of CM022879.1, read as the reverse complement.
GAAGGGAGAAACAGCTAGTTAATAATAAAAAATATTAAACAAGAATTTTATTTAAAATAAGAAGATTAATATACGTGTAAAAGATAAACATATGAATGTAGCGAGAAAAAAGACGCGGTCTGCAGTCAACATAGAAATCAGAAGAGACGTACCATAACATCGACATTAGTTCCCATAAGATGGAGTTGATCTTCCATAGAAAGCCTTTTATCGAAATGTGATAAGACGTATGTGATTGCCGCCAATCTTACAGCCGAGTTCGTTGAAATACACTCCCACAGTTTGCCATAGAATGTTCGAGGTCCTACACCATCACATACTTTTTCTAATAAAGAAAACGTTCTGAAAAAAGAAGCATTTTTTGTTCTTTTTAAACCATATACTTTGCTGAAGACGATAACTGACTTAGAAGCAATCTTGCCATCGCGAATTTCGCCAGAGTTGTTTTAAATCTAATGCTGTTAACGGTTTCGACAACATTCACGCTGCTTTCAGACCAAGAGGGCCACATTCCCAAAAGGTTCACTCCAGAATATTATATTATGTTCTAGGTTGGTAGGGCCTACATTCAAATAAATGTTTGAATTGTGATCTGCATTTCTGTCAATAAGTTTATATTGTTTGATTGATCCTAGCTCGGCTCTGCTGGTAGGTACTAAAGATATAATTCAATGTGAGCTAGCTCTGCTCTGCTGGTAGGTACTAAAGATATAATTAAATGTGAGCTAGCTCTGCTCTGCTGGTAGGTACTAAAGATATAATTCAATGTGAGCTAGCTCTGCTCTGCTGGTAGGTACTAAAGATATAATTCAATGCGAGCTAGCTCTGCTCTACTGGTAGGTAGTAAAGATATAATTCAATGCGAGATCTAAAAAGCAGCATTTCAAGTAACCCTGTTGAAAACAGCTGCTCTATAAGTCGAAGCATGCATGAGGGATGTGTGCGCGGTATATGGTCAGAAAATAATTCCCAGTGGACCTTTAAATCTAATGACCAAGATATGACTGCTTTAACTCTAGTGTAGTGATTACTAAACAAACTTTTTTTTCTCTTCCTTGAGAAGATAATTCAAATCCAATTGGAATACAAGAAAAGGGGTAGTCCTATATAAGATTTCAAAATTGACCCCTGGAACTTCCCCTAAAAATTGGCAAATTATCAAAAACAAGCGAAAATTTTCCCTTTTGGAATAGAGAAACTTTTTTCGAAATTCAAATCCGTTCTCAAGATATTGAATTAAGATATTTTTTTTTTTTAATTAAGATATTTTTTTTAAGATATTAACAAATGCGTAACAAATTTGTTGGGGAATGGCAAGGAAATAATAATTATGAATAAACAAAGTAAAATCTTGTTGACATTTATCTTTATTCGTTAATTATAAAAACCTTGAATTACCTCTCATAATGATCGGAGCCTTCTTCAAGTCCAGGCAACACTCCGCTGAGGAAGCCACATAATGCCGGACCTAGTCTTTCTCCAAGAGGAACAAAATGAACTTCGTACATCTGCAGAAGATCGGATCGAACATTCATTGCAGCAAACCCCAGTACAGGAAATAGACCTGAAATGAAAAACAACGTGGAGTGGATATCATTAGGCTCCGTTATTTTAGAAGACACATTTTCGTGTTTGCTTTATTTAACATGTCAGGATTTTTATTAACCACTCAAAATTCATTAATTAATTCTACAACTTGTGCTTTAAAGCCCACGAGTGTTTCTGCGTTTTTCCTTGAGCAATACCATGCGCAATGAAGGAATTGGTGACGAGGTACCTGCATCATGGGTTCGTGTTTTGTACAAGTTTAAATTTAACAAATATTTTACGTAGACTAGGCGGCGCTTGCGAACGCAATATTTTGTAGACCAATATAAGAATGTGCAGTTTCTTTACTTAAATTGCAACCAGTCTAATGTTGGACACGACTCAAGGTATGCTTTTTTTTTAAATGGAAGCAATGATGACCGATTTTATTACTCTCTGGCATCTCTACATAACATTGTGGGGTAGTATGGGGGAGAAAATATTAGCCCACAATAGAAGACTTTGATAGATAATAATTTTTGTTTTTATGTCTTTGATAACTTTATAAGGTTTTTTCTTTGAAGGATTATTATTTAAATATTCTTAATTTTCGTCTTTAGGATTNACATTGTGGAAAATATTAGCCCACAATAGAAGACTTTGTTAGATAATAATTTTTGTTTTTATGTCTTTGATAACTTTATAAGGTTTTTTCTTTGAAGGATTATTATTTAAATATTCTTAATTTTCGTCTTTAGGATTATTTAAAATAATAATATTTAAATACAGTTCGAACTACCTGAATATTTCGTGAGATGACTAATAATCCCGAGTTATATAAATGCAACGCAAGACTATTGGACAATTCTAAATTACGAGAGTTGTGACGGCACAGTAAAGTTGTAGATGATGTAGCAATACAGTTCTGTCATGTTTTCTAAATGAATTATTATTTTTGTTCACTTATAATGCATTCTCGCAACTCACTTTTGTGGGTATCGCTGTATTACAAAGGCCATTAGATTAAATCGTAACATTATTATTTTTACTCTTGTATTCCCGCGACTCGTGGCTACACACATCTTCAGTAGGTACTCAGCTATCCTCACGAGACCGAGTGTACCCCGAGCAACTGAGTTCCGAGAAATGTTTCTCGTTCCGCTAAGATTCTCCCGTTTAAGCCAGGGAGGCTGTCCATGACATGTATTCACAAGTTTAACAGTGACAACCTGCCTCTCCTCCTGCTCATATTTGGATGGGCTTATTCTCATGTGTCTCAACCGTAGATATTTTGACCTGTGTATACTTTTAAAACAAAAGAAGTATTGCCCCCACCGCACTAATCAGTACGCAATATGTCCAATTCAATGAAACTTACCGGCACTTTAAGTAAAAAGTTATTGACTTAGCCGCCTTGTTCCCATACACTTGAATATTGTATTTCTCGAGAACTTGTTTAATGAAACTTACCGGCACTGTAAATAAAAAGTTCTTGACTTAGCCGCCTTGTTCCCATACACTTGAATATTATATTGTATGTCTCGAGAACTTGTTCAGTGAAACTTACCGGCACTTTAAATAAAAAGTTCTTGACTTAGCCGCCTTGTTCCCATACACTTGAATATTATATTGTATGACTCGAGAACTTGTTCAATGAAACTTACCGGCACTGTAAATAAAAAGTTCTTGACTTAGCCGCCTTGTTCCCATACACTTGAATATTATATTGTATGTCTCGAGAGCTTTCAGATGTACACCCGACGGTAAATGTGGATGAAGGCATTGTGACAATCTTTTTGCTATTTTTAATCGCCTAGGAATCACAGAATATTTTGTATTACTAACTAAAACCTGTGAACAAAAGAAATTAAAAATAAATAAATAATTGGATGTTTTTTATCTTGAAAGATTTTAGCAAACAAGAATTTTCATTGATCCGGAACTTTGTTTCAAGGATGAGAGCAAACAAAGAAGGGAAGATGTTGTCTAAACCAAGATATGATAAAATGAGAATTACCTACTTGCAATTTTTTTTTATTTGGTATTATTGAGGAGCATGGCAGCGCTTCGTCTGTCAATTCAAATAACATGAGCGTTGCCCAAGATATACAGGGTACTCATGAAGTCTCACCCCACCCCCCGTATCTCGAGAATGGCTCAAAATATAAGAAAACGCAAAAACACGTATCCCTTAGATTTTAGGGGGATTAATTTTAGACTAAAAAATTTTTGGCCTCGGCCAGCCGTTTAGGCTGGGCACCGACTGGCTTCAAAATCTTAAATGAGAAGGTATATCAAGTGACACCTTGTTTTAAAGGTCTCGTTAATACGAGTTCATTACAGAAAACCAGAGCTCTCTAGGATCTACCGTTCACGAATTACAGGGTGGAACATGTGACATGAACCCTTTGCGGCCGCACCGAAATGGTAGTTAAAAATGCCTAGAAATAAGTTTTCATGATCCCAAATATGTAATTTAGTAAAAAAATAGTTGTCCCGCCCACTTCGACCGCAGAGTGCGAGTTTTCTTAGACCAAAATTTTCAAAAAAGCTGGATAGGTTTAGTCTAAGTCTTTTTTACCAAATTACTTATTTGGCATAATACTCGGCTTGCACCAAGGAGGTTCCGGGTTCGATTCCTGGACGGGTCGAACATTTGATAAAGTTTTTTCAAATTTTCTACTTGGTCTGGGCTGTGATTAGGGGTAACCCAGCCTCCTGAGGACAATTGAGTAGCTATGGTAATAGCAGCAAGTAGTAGCATTATAAGGAAATTCTAAAAATGTAGCTTAGGCTTAGTACACCAAAAAATACGCATCAAAAAGTTTTAGGTATTTTCATTTCATAACCCCCCCCCATAACTCCGCCCCTGATCTGGGAAAAGTTCCAAATACTCACCAAAGAAGCATGATAACAATCTGAGACGTCATGCAAAATATGAGGTTAATCGCAAAATAATTAGAATTTTAATAATTATTTTTCGATTTTTAAGTGCCAACATTAGGTGGCCCTAGCTACCTTGGGGTCCATTTCCGTATAGGGGTTTATTAAGCAAAGTTGTCTTTATTTGAGCTCTACTATACGTGGTTCCTTTTTTTGCATAACCTTCTGAAACACCCTGTATACCATCTCTTAGAATAATTTTCGGAAGCTGCACGGCTGGGATGAACAGCTCCAACGTAAAAAAAAAACACACAGTGAGTTGTCGTCGGGACGGTGTTGATGGCCTTTGCTTGATGGCACGGTAGTTTCGGTGCGAAGAACCAACCATCTTGAGGACCGACAGCTAGTATTAATTGACTTTCTGAATTGCCATGACTGACTCGTGTAGGTTAAACTATTTAGTTCCATTGTGCGTTATTTTTAACCACTTGAATCAACAAAAAGTAGCTGAGCTCTACGCAGCTAATTATCAATTAGAATTTGCTTTGTAAATCACTGCTTTGGTCAAGGTCTTCACGAGCTAATTCTAATATTATTATATTTTAATTATCAAGGTTCTTTGTACCTTTTGTTTTTCAGTAACCTAAGAGCCTTAGGTCATTTTATTTACGGAATTATTATTGTAGTCTCAGAATTATAAAATTTCTTGGGTACTTCCTTACTTTCTGTACAATGGTGGCGAGTACCAATACTCCCAGAAGAAAAGAAAAATACGTAATTACCACCTGATGACCGTGGGTGGCTGTAAAATTCATTTTGGCTAACGTTTGGGATGTGTAATTTTTTATGGTGATAACTAATGAATTTAAAATTTTCGGAATTTATATGGGGAATTCCCTCCCAATGATATCTCTTACCGTTTGGGATGTGTAATTTTTTATGGCGATAACTAATCAATTTATAATTTTCGGAATTTATATGGGGAATTCCCTCCCAATGATATCTCTTACCGTTTGGGATGTGTAATTTTTTATGGCGATAACTAATGGATTTAAAAAAAATCGGAATGGATATAAAAAATTTAGATGTCTATACCACCAAGTTTGATCATACACACAGCTATCGCTACATTGAGTTTTATTATTTAGATTGATGCATAGATGTCTATACCACCAAGTTTGATCATACACACAGCTATCGCCTACATTGAGTTTTATTATTTGGATTGATGCATAGATGTCTATATCACCAAGTTTGATCATACACACAGCTATCGCTACATTGAGTTTTATTATTTAGATTGATGCATAGATGTCTATATTACCAAGTTTGATCATACACACAACTATCGCTACATTGAGTTTTATTATTTAGATTGATGCATAGATGTCTATAACACCAAGTTTCATCATACACAAAGCTATCGCTACATTGAAATTTATTATTTAGATTGATGCATAGATGTCTATACCACCAATTTCACCAAAATCGGACAAGGCGTTCTGGAGGGGTTCAAAGAAAAATCAAGGGGTAAAAATTAGACTTATTCGATCAAAAACTAGTCATTTTTTATACCCGAACTTTTCAAAACATAATTGTACTCCCCTTATCTATACGGTTTGTAAATTTATATTTTTAGAATAAAGGTAGAAGACAGGTACTTCATTTGTACTGACACCTAGCCGTATAGGGATCAATATCTTTGCTCGTAGTCATGTAGATAGTGACAGTGTTATCAGTACCACACGAGTGATAACTCCAATTGAGTCAACATGCAAAATCAATAGCCCTCCTCTTCAACAGAAACAAAAATAATATTAATATCAGTCCAAACAGCACAAGATAATTGTGCGGTGTTAGAGAGACGACAAATTGGGAATTGGTGGTGAAGAAAATCGAGATAGTAACCACTATCTCGCAGATCTTGAGAACGGATTCGAATTTGAAAAAGCGCAGCAATACGTAATTCTTTATTTCAACATTTTCAAAATTTAGGATATTTTCAGGGGAGGCTTCAGGTGGGTCAACTTTCAAATCTTAAATGGAACTACCCCTTTTGTGATCCATTTTTGAAAAGTAAAAGAAAGAGAAAGTTTTTTTTACTCAAAATAGGACCGAATCTATTTCATGTTCATATTTTGGGCAAAACTGAAGAACTACGTTAAAACAAAGGTATATAAAAGCTCAAATTCAACTTGGAATAAATTTGGGGAGGTGGGAATTTAAATTTTAAAGCCACTAGAAAAAAATTTCCCCTTTGTAATATGGAAATACATGTTTCATTGTTTTTCGAAATTTGAAACCGTTCTTGAGATTTTAACCTTCGTTTTTATTAGACTCCCGGTATACATAGTTCCCATGTAATTTTGAGTAGGTATATAATATATATTTCAATTTAATACCCTTTGGTCAGCGAAAGTAAAATTGTATCCAGTGTTCTGGCGCCTGGTCATGTACGTACGGAACTCTTGGTCTGATACATCCAACGAACGGGATGTTCAGCAGTCCCAAGGAGTGATAAGCGTCTTTCAGACTACAATGAATGCTGATTGGATGGAACCTCCAAGGGTTGTTTCCGGTTAGCCTGACGTGTTTACGTGGATTCCAACTAGTTTTGCCGGTGATTGGGAACAAAAAATGTATTCCTAACTTTAAAACCTACTTTTTGTGGACTAAACTTGACTCTTCTTCCATCTGATAATTCAAGTGCCCAGTCTATTATTGAGGAAACTCAACATTTTGTTGACTTTAGATAAGGTAATCGCATATTATCAACTGTTAAGCGGATCAGCCTTGCTTATTGTATTATTAATTTTCACTCTCTTTATCCTTTTTTTTTCACCTCCCAACACTAAGGAGCATTAAGGGGTTATGTATGCTACATAGGGTGTTTAAAAAGGGGCTGATGATGTATAGCGTATACCTGAGTAACCAACATAGATCAGACAGAGCGGCTGAAATGTAATTGTACATATCAGCAAAAACAATGATCTTTTCACCACCATAATAATGAAGCCTTTCAAACTTGGTCTACTTTGCAGGTCTTTTATAAGCATAAGTTTAGAATAAATAAAAGCCTTTAAATAGCATATTGAGACATACATCCTTCATCTTGCAAACATTTTTCGCTAAAAAAGAAATGAAGTATAAAAACTTTTGTTTCCAGAGATCTATTGTATGGGTTTATAAATAATAAGCTTTGACAAAACAAAACATGAACTATCAGAAAACAATGTAACTGCTCGGAAAGAAATTTAGCCGGTTCCTTTACCAGTTGATAGAAAATATCAAGTTCATCTTGAGCAAAAACTATATCTCAAACTAGGAACAATAATACGAGCAAAACTATGCCAATTTAGACATTGGTTTATTATTTTAGAGGTTACAAAAAAAATTGATATTTTGCGCTATGAATACGTAGAAAACAAGAATCGTACAAGAAAAAAAATCGTTCGCCAACCGTCTTTCGTCCGTCCGCTGTGGTAACGCCTGATTCCTATGATAAATCCTTCCTTATCTCTTCCATCGATCTCTGGAACGCACTACCGTATCCTATCCTAAATTCACCCACCTTTCACTCTTTCAAATCATCTTTATTGGAGGCAGTCAGTGAAGGTTTGTTAGCTCCTATTCACTAACATTTTCTATTCTTCTTTACTATCCTTTTCCTCTTCCTTCTAGNGGGTTCTTTATTGTACTGTTTTTGTAAATATGTATTATTATTTTTGTATCATTATTAATTCTTTGTGAAATATATAAGACCTCTATTTGGACTGTGAGGGTAAAGGGACTCTTCAGTCTCATCCTCACAGTATAAATAAGGTATAATAATAAGACCCCAAATGGAGGGACCTACATGTCAAACATACAAAGTTTGTTCAATGGTTGTCCAAAGTGCCTTTCACAGCCACCAGCGGATACAGAGGGGCAACCCTCCCATAGATCTGAAGAAAAAAATAATTCCTTGATTGGTTCTTGGTATTAGAATTGGTATTCAAATGCGCGCAGATAGTTTATTTGGATTACTTTAATAAATCAGTTGGTATCATTAAAGTGTTTGCAGATAGTTCAGTTGAATTCATTAAAGTGCCCGCAGATAGTTCAGTTGAATTCATTAGTGTTCGCAGATAGTTCTGTTGGTATCATAAAAGTGCTCGCAGATGGTTCAGTTGAATTCATTAAAGTGCTCGCCGATAGTTCAGTTGGATTCATCAATGTGTTCGCAGATAATTCAGTTGGATTCATTAAAGTTCCTGCAGATAGTTCAGTTGGATTCATTTAAGTATTTTTAGATAGTTCAATTGGATTCATTTAAGTATTCTTAGATAGTTCAGTTGGATTCATTTAAGTATTCTTAGATAGTCCAGTTGGATTCATTAAAGTGCCCGCAGATAAATTATGTTTTTTCTTTCACTAATCATTCATACCTTTACTTCTTTCGATAGTGATATTCAAGCCTTCGTCGACCCTCTCTCCCCTCGATTGAAAACCTGTATCAGTATCGAGCGTTAGAAAGACCAAATCTTTTTTTTTTTTTTCGAGAGGTGAAAATGAAGACATTTTGAGAACAAAAAGTAAACACTAACGTTCCCATTTAGCTCTGTCCCTGAGAATTGAGGATTCACCAGTTATCTTAATCGGCGCAGTGAACAAATGAGTTGGAAGTCTATCTGCTGCGTGACGAACAGTTATTGTAACATAAGTCGTCACACAATCCGAATAGAAATTAGAAATGAACTCTTCTGGAATAACGAGCGGAACAAATGGTTCATTTCTATAAGAATGAACTTATTCTCACTTGACAGACCATTTTGTAAGGTCATGCCTAGCCAAGCATGTCTTGAAGAGATACAGTTATAATGTCCGTACTGAGAAAGTTTGTGGAAAAACTTTTGAAAGTCAAAAATAAAAATTGTGCGAATTTATATAATTTACCAACTTTTCTGAGTTTAATTAATCATAATAATCACTATTTATTGATTTATTATAATTCAATAAATGGAAGCTTCGGAATTCGACCACCAAAAAATACCCTCTACAAATTTTGATATTTTACATTTCATTGTTACCTACCATTCAAAAAATTCAAAAATCGAATAAAAAAATTGTTTACACCAAAGTGTCGAAAAGATTCGACGTTCGGCGCACATTTAAACCCCCACTGATTCTTATATACCAAATTTCATTAAAATCCGGCAACCTGGAAATCTAATTTTTTTATCTGGATAAGGCTATGTGCAGATGATTGCGCGGTACCGCTCGGGAGGAGCATTCACATGACAACGTATGTACGCGCGGAAGTCTGGCATCAAAATATCTACTTGGCTACTTTATTTCGCCTCAAACCGCGCGATCAACTAAACAAGTTAATACAAATTTTGTAGAACTAGTACCGCGCGGATCAATTGAACAAATCGATACAAGTTTGCAGAACTAGTACCGCGCAATACAAGATCTTCCGCTCGAAACAAGGCGTATTACGCGGTCATGTAGACAATATGCACTATTAAGATAGATCTTGTGCCGCGCGGTTCGTCGTAGCGCGCGGTCCCGCACGGTCATCTGAACATAGTCTAACCCACTGAGTGAAGGGAGAGGAATGAGAGGTCCCCATAACAGATTTGCGGTGTTTTTTCATAAATATAGCATACCTTATTTAACTTTCCTAAAGCTGATATCAAGTCCGGCCAATCACTTGAATATTCAAAACTTTTTAACGCCTTATCAACATTAGTCACAAATCTGAAATCAAAACAAAAATATCAATATCAATTTAGCTAATAGCAGTCCTTCTGGTGTAGTAGATATCACACTGGCATTGCACGCGGGGGACCCAGGTTCACCACAGTGTGAGTAAGGGCCAGAGGACGCATTAACAGAACAAAAAGATTTGGTAGAAAATATAGGATTAATAGTAGATGAGGTTCTTAGTAATGCTGTGATATCCACAAAAGTGTTGACTAATTGATTGAAAAACAGAGTTTCTATCCTCAAACCATCACTAAATGCGACTCTTTTTTTCTCGAAACTTCCATAATTGAATTCGGTATATGTATTCCACTTTGCTGTTGAAATGAAACCAACATAAAAGGCTGTGGCGTCTAATCAAGTCAGAAGCAATTTTATCAACCAAAAAATCCTGTCAGCCAATTGTCTTCCAGGGAGTACGGGGTTCGAATTCTGATCGGGCCGAAAATGGGAAAAAGGATTTTTCAAATTTTCTACTAGGTCTGGTTGGGTTAATTTAGCCTTCCGCTGACTATTGAGTAGCTATGGTAACAGCAACAAAGGTTATCATATTCAAAATAACTTCCAATGCAGTAATGCCCGCGTCAATTGTGACATAATAACACAAATATATTCCAGAGCGACATCTCATGCATATTGGTGATATCAAACAAGTGTAACTGTTTACACCAAAGTTAAGTGAAAGGTGCCAGGTTGGGTACCTATTGAATCATTCACAATCTCTGCTGGTCTCTTAGAATTCATGGCTGCAACTTTCTTTCAGCCATGACCCACTAACCTTCTTGTATTTAGTAAATACCCATCTCCGTACTAAACTATAGTTCCGCACACTCGCATGGGTATTATCAGATAATATTTCTCACATGGATACAAGATGACGCGGTAATGGAAATGTATGATTCATTAGAACCGCTTGTATCAATGAATGGAAGAACGGTAGATTGTGATTAATCAAAAGAAGACACCTTGGGCTGTTACACATATAAATTCACGCAGGAGAGACGTCAAGCCAGGACTAAGTACGGACAAAATTCGATTAAGGGTCTGTTCTAATGTACACTGCAGCGTTCAATGTGAACTGGTACTTAAGGCGACTGCCTACTTCGCGACAGACGCTAAACAACACAATCATGTTAACGCATAGACCTCACAGACGCTTAGTCGCTTCGAAGCCCCATCACACAAAAATATAACCTGCTAAATAAATAGTGAGGTCGGACATGACTCAATCCCTTCACTCAGCTTACCTTTTGAAATGCGCTCGTTCCAAAGTTATGATATTATGTGACGCTCTTCACTGCTCTTATCCTTTGAAATGCGCTCGTTCCGGAGTTCTGATATTGTGCTGGCGCACTTCACTGGTCCTACCTTTTGAAATGGACTCGTTCCGGAGTTCTGATATTATGCAGGCGCACTTCACTGGTCCTACCTTTTGAAATGCACTCGTTCCGGAGTTCTGATATTGTACTGGCGCACTTCACTGGTCCTACCTTTTGAAATGCACTCGTTCCGGAGTTCTGATATTGTACTGGCGCACTTCACTGGTCCTACCTTTTGAAATGCACTCGTTCCGGAGTTCTGATATTGTGCTGGCGCACTTCACTGGTCTTACCTTTTGAAATGCGCTCGTTCCGGCGTTCTAATATTGTGCTGATACACCTCACTGTTCACATTTGTACTGTTTATATTAAAACTATTATTTACATTGTTATTACTTCTTATTTTTGTTAACTTCAACATTCCACTCATTCTACCTTTTAGATCTTTTAAATTAATGCAACATAACTTTTTAGTTTTTGGATTGCAAAATACCATATCATATTTTCTTTAAAGTTTTATATTACAAAATAGTTTATACCTAATATTAGTTTAGAATCCATAAGATTACCAAGATAGGTTGATACAGATTTTACTAGAAGGGTAAGAAGCACGCCTAATATGATCAGAAAAATTTCGCGAAAAAGCCAATTTCAAAAACATTAATCGCATATGTCGTTATAAAGAGCGCCCAGAGAAAACCCGAAAAGTTGGGACGATAAAAAAGATAGTTCTAATTATTCCTCAAAGCTCAAAGTATATTGATGGTCTCTTCTGCAAACACTGTTTGCATACATCGCAAAGAAACGTTTCTGTCAGTTTCTGTTATTTCGAGAAAATGCACTTAAGTATCTAGTCAGGGAAAAGATTCTTTTCTTTTACTACCATTATTAAATTTCTTTTACTACCATTATTAAATTTCAAAGACAAATCAATCCAAAATGAAATTATAAAATGAAAAATTCCTGACCTCAAAGCACTGACTCTCAGATTGAGACACTGGCATTTTACTTTATCAAAAAAGTCGACTTGAAGTTTTCAAAAAACCTGAAGGTAGATTGAGACACTGGCATTTTACTTTATCAAAAAAGTCGACTTGAAGTTTTCAAATACCTGAATGTAGATTGAGACACTGGCATTTTGCTTTATCAAAAAAGTCGACTTGAAGTTTTCAAAAACCTGAAGGTAGATTCAGACACTGGCATTTTACTTTATCAAAAAAGTCGACTTAAAGTTTTCAAAACCTGAATGTCTTGTCACGATATATCAATTTTCTTGCCCTATAATTCCTCTTGTGAAATTTTGAGCAGTGGTGAAAATAAAATACAATAACAACTTAACATTGAATTATGAAAAATCAATTATAAAAAGTATATACCTATCTATCTATATACCTATCTATCTAGACTTGGGTTAAGGTCTCCACCGCATTCATCTGATTGTAGGGGGAACCTGGACCAGAGCCTCGATCACTCTCCTCCTGAACATCCTTAACGACAAGTCCCTGATGTTGCGTAAAAATGAGTGTGCGTAGGTTTAGTGCTGTGGAATCACAAGATTATTAACGCCCCTGTGGCGTTATGATGATGGAATTGACTTTGGGATAATTTTAGATTGCACAACACAATTGTAAAGAGAATAGGGCATAATAGGTGGGAATAGAGTATTCCATAAGAGTTTCTTTGCAATGCTCTATGCTGATCATGCCACACGCCTCCCTGAGAGCACGCTTCTGAAGCGTCAAAACCTATCGGTACAAAGACACGTTAATGCCAGTCCAAATGCATATTCCGTATCTCAAGAGGCTCTGAAAGTTGCATGAAACGTGTCACGACCCAGATGACAGTTGTTTTCCCTGACAGATTCTACAAGAAATGTGGAGGAGTTTTTAATACACAAAGGGGTGTATCGAAATGAAACAAAAAAGAAAAAAGGGCCAAATATTGCAACCTTTCCAATAAACACCACGGATGCAAAATGTATTTTGAAATACCTAGTTATCATTAAAAACTTATATTTGTGTTCTTCATCAACAATAGTGACTGTAGGTCTAAGTTGTTGCCCGCTTAAGTTGTCAAATATCATGATACATTAAAATGAAAATTTTATCAATTACAAAATGCACTATTGTGCATTGTGGATCATTTAATAAACTGCATCAAAGTATTGTTTTTGTCCAATGAAATTCATTAGACATTCTTTTAAACTGAAATTCATTGATCAAACTTGAAATTAAATTAAAATTATTTAAACAAATGTTTTGCATTAACAACTACTTTCAATCGAGATAGATAATAAATAAAATACCTCTTCATTTAATCATTTGGTTTATAGTATGTAATTTAATTAACATTAATTCCTAATTAATATTCAGTTAAATAGAAAAAATTTCTCTTTAGGTTATTATTTAATATTAAGAGAGAGAGGCGTGTCGTTGCAACCATATATTAGAAGTAAAGTAACAAAACAATCCAACACATCCTATGAAACCAAAATTAGATGTTTATAAGCGGCCAATCTACGTGGCCAAATTGTTAAGATCATTGAATCTTGTTCCCATTGAATCTTGTCTATGGCACGTTGAATACACCAGTTCCCGTTAGATCACTGAAGTCAGGCAACGTCCAGCGAGGTTGTTCTATGTGGGTGTCCACGTGGGCTCGCGCCTTCGTGATGCTATTTTTCCGACCCAACCCAGGCTGGGTGAGGTCAATGTGGGTAGCTGGTTTGCAATGGAGGGTAAAACCCCCGTCTTGAATTACCATAGATATTAAAGAGACGTTAAGCCAAATTAAAAAAAAGGTTCACCTGAACTTTTCGAGAACATTAAAATGACGCATTTTTTTATGGAAATTTTTTCTTAAAAAAGGAACTCTTGTGAAGCTGAAATAATCTTTTTTTTAAAAATAAAAAATTTACAAATAGTTTTAAATAAATTTACAAATAGTTTTTCCCCTGCAGACGCAGGGGAAAAACTTTTTAAAAACCGACAGGACGGATTGCCATAATCATCATCAAAAAAACGATTTTTGGCAACTGTGCCGTCTCAACTCTCGTAATTCGAACTGTCGCTAGTCGCTATATCTAACACCAACAGACGGAATTCGTATCTTTATTTTAGTAATAGCTGGCACCCATCGCATACGGAACCCTATACATTATATTTATAAAACCATTAATCTAATTATTTTTATTTCACTGCCGTATCAATAAGAACTCAACATTTCATTCGATTCATTTTCCTGATGCATGGTAACTATTGACTTTCATTCAATATTCATATTCGTTTTCGGCCTTCAATTTTTCCCCCTCGAGGGAATGTTTTGAGGGCAAGATAAAAATTTGAAGCATGCAAGTTATCATACAACCAACAAAATTTGAAAACATTCACCTGTCATGTTTATTAAGCCTGTCGTGATGGCTTTAATGAGTATCATGAAAAAGGTAATTGCGGAAGAAGCAGCAGAGGGTTTGACCCAAAACATTTCAGAGGGAAACACAGACATAGCTTCAAACATAATATTATTGGAAGGAAATGACGTCCACGTGGCAGAGTGTGCGACACACTCGACTTGTACCATGGGATTCCGAATTCGATTCCCGGACGGGTCGAAAATGTCGATTTTCCTACTTGGTCTGGTTGTGTTTGAGGTTAACTCAGCCTGCTGAGGACAATTGAGTAGCTATGGCAATCGTTATTGCTACCCTATAATGCTACCAAGTGGTAGCATTATAGGGTAAAAATTGTTAAAGGTTAGCTTAAGCTTAGTGATATTAGGGTTGACAATAACTTGTAATGCTATGACGCCCACAAACATTGTGACATAATAACACGAAGAAATATACATTTACGTTTTTTTTTATTATTGAAAGGAAAATTCAGTTTGAATGAAAAATGCCTTGTTGGTTAATTGAAAATGCTGCCCACAGACCTACACATGTATTTTAATTTGTTATTAGAATTGACACAAAGGCTGTTTTAACCCTCAAAATACAGGGTGTTTCAAAACGTTATGCAAAAAAAGAAACCACGTATAGTAGAGCTCAAATAAAACCACTCTGCTTAATAAACCCCTATACGGAAATGGACCCAAAGGTAGCTAGGGCCATCCAAAGTTGGCACTTAAAATTCGAAAAATAATTATTAAAAATCGAATTATTTTTTGATTGACTTCTTTTTTTGCATGACGTCTCCGATTGTTATCATGCTTCTTTGGTGAGTATTTGGCACTTTTTCCCGATCAGGGGCGGAGTTATGAGCGGCCATGAAATTATTTTTTATTATGCTATAAAAGGTTTATTAAGCAAAGTGGCCTTTATTTGAGCTCTACTATACGTGGTTTCTTTTTTAGCATAAACTTTTTAAACACTCTGTATTAGTAATCCAAAAATAGCTTCAATTGATACGTACGAAGTTGGAAATGCATTTAAGTCACTTCTGTATCCCTAATTAAGAGTATTTTTTGTAAAGGCTTGTGCGGTGAATAAAATTCATTGGCGCCTCTTTTATAAAGGGTTTCTGTATGAAATTTTCTAACGCATTTGCCATTATTTTATATTGAAAACGAAGAGTGTAATACATTTGGCTTTGTTTTTATAAAGGGTTTCTTTATGAAAATTTCTAACGCATTTGCCATTATTTTATATTGAAAACGAAGAGTGTAATACATTTGGCTTTGTTTTTACGCCAACATTTCTGTAACATCTATTGTTCGAGAGTCGAGATACCCTCCATTCAATAGAAACTTACAAACCATCTACCCTATTTGACCTCGGCCAGTCTAGGTTGGGGAAGGAATAGCCAGCATTACGAGGGCGTGAACCGTTGTGACTAACTTAGTAAAACCTTGCTGTGGACGTTGCTAAACTTCGGTAATCTAACGGGTACACAACGCTGGCATACATTTGTTCTGCAAGTTCCACATTTGTATATTTGCAATTTCAAAGTTCAACCCATTGTTTAACATTGAACAAATAAATAAATTTATAAATGACGTTATAGAAATATCTGTATTGATCTTGAACTTTCCTATAGGTATGGAATCAGTATCGATCTTGCAGAAAAATGTTTAATGATGATTTTTTTTTTTTTTCAAATGATACGTATAAAATGTTAATAGCCATTATACATTCGGCCATCAATAACACGATTTAATTTGACTAAATGGAAAATAATTACTAACACTTTCGTTTTAAATATTTATTTTTTTTAATTTGGTTTAACGTCTCTTTAACATCTATTGGTTTTTAAATATTGATTACGGATAAATTGGGCATTCTGAAGACAAAAAATTGTTTGGAACCTAACACAATACTACTCTCAACACGTCCTACACAGCTGAACAACCCAAAATACTACTCCAAACTGTAATCTATATAAGGTGAAGTAAGGTCATGCCTCGCTGACATGGACAATTCAAAACTGATCCCTGCCTCGATGGTATATGAAAGTTATTGCCGACAAGATCATAGAACTGACATGAACACCCAGTTTATTGAGTAGGACGTACTGGGAATAATATTGGGTTAAGGCATCATAAACTGGCCAAGGTTAAGGCATAAACCGGACTTTTTTGGATCCCTAGCCGATACTACTCCTCACGTTCTAAAAGGGGTTAAAAAACGTGTAAGTAACCGTCTATTACCGTCTCGAATGACCTATAGATGTTGGAAACGTTAAGCTAGAAAGAAATTATGTGTGGTTTGCTCTAATTTGTCATGCCTAGGTGATAGGAATAGTAATCTAAATGTCTAAATATCCCTAATCTTCCTAATATATCTCTTCTTATTTTGGATCAATTATAAATCTATCATGTTTTTGTTTGAAGGATTATTTTAAATATTTTATTTTCATAAAGTCATCAAAACATTAAGACAAACCATATTATCTAATAAAAAATTAATGTATCAATAATTATAATTTGCATTTTTTGTATTTATTATAATATTAGAAAAAGTAGCATTTCACCTTTTGTTAACATCACGTGGAAGAGAAATGCAGTAGTGCATTCCAGAACCTGGTACATACATTAATTCTGATAAAACTGCTCTTTTTATATCAATACCTTAGAGAAACTTAACTTTAAATTGTATGCACTTTCAAATTGCGGCACTTGCAGAAAACCTGCATTTTATATAGGGTGTTTCAAAAGCAACTGCATATTATATGTATATAGTGTTCAAAAATTTTCATGTTTTTGGTTTTATAATGCAAAATCTTAGTGGTATTGAGATTTTCTATTTAAAACTCAATTATTATTAGATTTTGACACGCGTTGGTAAGGAAAACGTTTTTTTTTAAAAAAAAAATCTTGAGGAAAATTTTTAAATTAAAATTGTAAGTTTAATTTCGGAAATTTGATGACTAAAAACCCGAATAAAATGAAAATCGTTTGTAAAGACAAATGGTTGGATACAGTTTTTTTTATAATAATACAAAAAATGTTTTACCCCATACCACGAAGTACATTTTAAAAAACGAAATAAATTTCAAAAGCTATTAGATGTAGAAAGGTAAAAAAAAAATAATCAAATGAAAAAAATCCAATGTCCAAGATACACACTGGCCAAAGAATGTACAAGATTAGAGAAGATACTGCGCCATTGTCATATCAACCAAATTCGGTCTCATCCTATCTCAAACAGATGGCCTGTACTCTAAAATTGATAGTATACTTATAATTCGGCGGTCAGACCTTTTGAAGTCAATCCCCGTCCAAAAAGAAATTAATCTACAAGTATATAATATAAACCAAATTCGATTTCGGGACTTTTGATGAATGATGAAATACCACAGTTCATAAAATAGAAAAAAACATTCAACACGGTCTTTTACCCTTAATTTATGGGAACTTGTAAACCCACATTGACCACACAGCCTAGAATGGGCGGCAATAGCCAGCATCAGGAGGGCTCGAACTGGGTGGTCATTCGCACAAATATTAAGCTTCTGTGATCTTACGGAAACTGGTGTATTAAAATTCACACTTCAAGAATAAAAAAAAAATATTAATTTGTAGTTTCATTAGATTTAAATAACATTAAAATAACCTAATAGTTATTTGTCTTAATCTTCAGCGAAAAATTTTACTTTTCCTCGAAATTGACGATTTTGATGATTTTCTATTTTGATTATTACTAAAATAAATTATATATCTGTCACAGGAATTAAATTTAAATTATAATAAATATTAAATTATTTTTATGTGGCAATAGATAAATATTCTATTAATTATTTTTTTAAATAATTTTAATTTCTCATCAACAGGGCGTCAGTTTTATTAATTGCCACAATGGGCATGAAGAGTCCCTGAATTCTTTGGATTACACAGCTAATCCTCCCTCACTGTCATAAAAAGGTAAATACGATAATTTTGTCACAGAAAAAAAAATTGGAACACGGAAAAAAATACCTTTCAAGAACGAGAAATCCACGTAAACATTTCTTTCGCAAAAAGATATTTTTTATCGCGGAGACGAACTACTCGGTAAGATTAGCTGAAACTGACTAACTTAACTCGTATTATTCCACTGCTGAATGCTCGAGCAACTGATTTCTTATCCTTATCTAAGATAGCTTATCAATAACACTATTAAAAAAGAACGATTTAATAAAGTACGATTTTAAGAAAGTACTAAAGTACGATTTTTGTCAAGGACTACCTAATACGAACAAAATTTATTATTTGCAGAGAAATGGGTGAATGGAAACTGAAAAAACATGGCGCGATTTGCTAGAAAGAGAAGCCAAATTGAAAGACAAATAAACACATACTTCTCCTCTGTACTTTGCATAAAATATCAGATGGCATACTGACTGACGGATTGCTTGATTGACGGGCTCACTTTATATTCGACTCATAATAAACGTGACTAGATGATGACTACCTAATAAGAACAGAGAAACTTGAAATTTTGAACACTGTTTCCTTTTAGTGGAAAGGAAAAAAAGAAAATTCATCCGGAAGGAAGTTGTCGCCAAAAATACTCTTTTACTAGTACCATCACACAGCCCCAAAGTAAGAGATATCGGTAAATAATCGGGAATGGACCCCCCCCCCCGAAGGTACTGCTGCAAGAAATCAGACTTTCGGAAGAAAAAAAAATCTGATTTTCATCAACGGATAGGATAGGATTCATAAAAAGAAATATACTAGTAAATCTTAATACTGCCAGAGAGAGACACGTAAATCTTAATACTGCCAGATACGTATTAGGTACCAATATGTACCTCAAAAGGAAAATGTTAAATATAAGGAAGGAGAGTTGCTTTTTCTATAAACTGTCTAAGTGGATCCGCAGTTCCATTGCAGCGTAAATGAAGGACAAACAGACACATTTTCAAAATTATAAATTTGTAAGATGACTATTAGCATGTCTGGCTTCTAGAAACACTTGCTTATAAAAGAATAATAATTAATGAACTATCTTTTATTTTCATTTACATAACTGGTGCGAGTAGGAAGAAGTTATAAAATTTAAAATTCACAACAAATGAGTTTTTACGTCACAATAAACTTTCCTCGCGCAAATTTTTCTGTAGAAAACATTGTTATACCTGCATACTTTCATAAATCTAATTTCAGAAATCTAACCTATTATACATTTATACAGGGTGACTCAAACAAATGGAGACTCAGTATCGAATTTCGAAAAAATGCCGAAAAACGTATTTTTTCATTACAAAAGGGAAACTTTTTCTGGTGATTTTCCAAATCGGTCATTTTCGGGGTTCAAATTTGTTTGCTTTTTTAAATAACAAACCCTTCAGAGGTTCCCAACCTTTTTTGTTGGCGTCCCTTTCAGATCATGAAGAATATTCCCCTTCTCCTTGGTATTGGTTTGATGTGACCCGAGCAATATTCTGTCGTCGCGACCTTTGGTTTTATTATCGCCAAGCATTAGAGGCCAGATTCACTAAGTAGGTTCATGAGAATTGCAATGTCCTGTTCGCGCCCGCCCCTCTGAATTGTCTGGGCGCCCCCAGGTTGGGAATCTTTGCTTTAGTGTAACATTTTTGAGAAGTAAATTATCATAAAAATGAGATTAAACTCAAACCAGCGAGTTTTTTGCATAGCTTAAGTTTGGCAAAAATTTGAAATGGATAGAAACTTTTCCCCTAGAAATAAAACAATTTCAGTGTTTGAAACCATACTCCAACTCAGCCCAGTTTTGAGTACAGATCTCAAATAAATCTCAAAATATATTAATTTTCTTTCACTTTTCAAATATGTATTAGAATAGAGGTAGTTCCATAAGATTTCAATGTTGAACCCCGTAGGACCTCACTGAATGTGCCAAAAATGTGTAAACCATACGGAAAAAATGCTGAATTTAGTATATCTCGAAATTTGGGGCAGTATTCAAGATATTTCTTGAGATACCCTTGGGACATTTAGTTTTTCGGTAGCATGAGTAATTGAGTATATCCCAGCTAACACAAAGCCATGAAATTTGGAACAGTTTTCAAGATGTTTATTGAGACACCCTTGGAACATTTAGTTTTTAGGGAGCATGAGTATATCCCAGCTAACACAAAGCCATGACGTGTTCTATGGGCATGCATACGAACGCAATAATTATGTTAGATGAATGTATCAACGAGTAATTGTAACATAATTATCTTAAATCTAATACACATATACATGGTAATAGGGCATAATGGATGGTACGAATCATTCCTTGCTAATTTATTCATAATTACTTCTCACTAACGTAGAGTAAGAATTCTTACAACTCCAAAGTATACACCTCTCTCTCTCTGTTTATATTTTTTTGACTGAACAAAGTGAAATCTAGTTTTAACTCGACGAATTTTCTTTAAACAGCTGATCTTTCCAAAGTAACTCTCCAACACGTCTTGTCCGATTTTTATTGAAATATGTTTATAGAATGTAGTTATATAGGCTGATTGGGCCTGACGGCGTGGCTCTTTTAACAGAGTGAGTTCACACAACTACTAGTTATATCCTAACAACATTTAATGAATCGTGAAAAAATATTGAAATCTGTTGAAAACAGTATTAGGGTTATAAAATAAAAATAATATGATTAGTCAACATGCTATGGACACGTAATATGCTCATAGAATTGGGCTATAAAATAAAAAATATATGATTAGTCAACTTGCTATGGGCACGTAATATGATCATAGAATTGGGCTATAAAATAAAATATATATGATTAGTCAACTTGCTATGGACACGTAATATGCTCATAGAATTGGGCTATGAAATAAAAAATATATGATTTGTCAACTTGCTATGGACACGTAATATGCTCATAGAATTGGGCTATAAAATAAAAAATATATGATTAGTCAACTTGCTATGGACACATAATATGCTCATAGAATTGGGTCATAAAATAAAAAATATATGATTAGTCAACTTGCTATGCACAGTGGACACGTAATATGCTCATAGAATTGGGTTATAAAATAAAAAATATATGATTAGTCAACAAGCTATGGACACGTAATATGCTCATAGAATTGGGTTATAAAATAAAAAATATATGTTTTGTCAACTTCCTACGGACAGTGGACACGTAATATGCTCATAGAATTGGGCTATGAAATAAAAAATATATGATTAGTCAACTTTCTATGGAAACGTACGTAATATATGCTCATAGATCATAGAATTGGTTTATTGCTACACTATTGAGAGTATTAAGGGTTAGTGCGTATACGCAGAGCACATTGCATATTTATATTAAGCACATACAAAAAAAAGGGCTGAGTGAGGTCTACAGTTCTCTAGATGTACCAGTGCACACCAGTATAATCAAACCACATTAATGAAGGTCATCGAACTCCAAAAAAAAAAAAAAAAAAAAAGACAAATTTATTGTGTGCTATCGAGTATGATGACCTTTGAAAACAACTGGTAGGTAAGTATACTAATTTAAAATTAATAGTTGCGTGAAATATCAGTGAAAAATCGTGCAGAACAAAAAAAAAAGGACGAGGATTCCTAAACTAGAAGGCGAGATGTATTTTGGCCTTTTTTGGTGGAGAACATTATTAAGATTCTGTTACAATGTATCTATTTATATTAAATATTTTTCTGTATAATAACTTTCTTAGCAGTCATATTATAGACTGAATTTGAATTGAATTGAAGATATCAGCGTAGGGAAGGTGCTATGGCCAATCGAATGGGTATGGAGATATCCGGGTTCGTCCTCCGGAAGTGACTTATATTTCTCAAATTGTACTTTTTTTGAAGTACCCAAAATTCAAAAAGATTTTTTTCTTTTACCACTATTATTAAATTTTAAAGACAAATCAAATAAAAATAAAATTATTTATATAAAACATTATATAAATGGAAAATTCCTGACCTCAAAGAACTGACTGACTCTCAGATCAAAACACTGGCATTTTACTTTATCAAAAAAGTCAACTTTGAAGTTTTCAAAAAGCTGAATGTCTTGTCACGAAATGAAACTTTTGAAACACAACAGGGTGTAACGAAATGAAACCAAAATATTCTGACGCCAAAGAATTATTGCTCCCCTTGCAACCAACGGGTGCAAAATATATTTTGAAGGGATGGTGGTGTAGTTTTGAGACGCTCTGGCTGGTAAACATGCAATTGTCATACTCATGAATTTGAGATATTTGCGCACCTATACAAAAATAGTATGCATTACGTTCATGGAAGTAGGTGATTACTGATTGGATTCTATTGGTCCAGCGGGGCCTCATGGAGTTCATTTTAACTGAGTGAGATCTATATGAACTAAGCCTTACGGTTTCAAGCATAGATTGTTAGAGCAGGAATGTGTTAAATCAAACGTATCAAGAAAGAATATTTTCCTTTTCACTTTCTCGCAGGATATTGTGGTTTCGTCAATTCGCATTACTTTTTGAAACCCTGTATAACGATATAAAGTTGAGGAAAATGGTATCAGAATAATTGCAGAGGGTGCCAACTGTTATTATATAGAATAGGAAGGTACAAAGTACAAATTATATTTTCTAGTCTATGTTGCAAGGAACGAACTTGTGAAGTGCAGTTCAAGCCACGCGCCCAAATGTCTGCAAGTATGTTAATAAAAAATGTATGTAGATTTCCCATTTCAAAGGTCATTTATTTTTTATAAACATTAACTTATACAAGAAGCAAACGATGTCCATTGTCTTACCGAAAATATCTCGAAATTTTGGACCTCATGGGGGCAAGAAGTCAACAACAGGTGCCGGCTAAGCCAGCAGAAAAAAAAAAAAGGTAACTAGTCAAAACAAAACGTGATGTGAAAACTTGCCACAGAGAAGACAGATAAGTATTTTGGTATTGACTTGTATTGTGGTGCCTTACAACGGGCACCAAAATAAATTGCAGAACATTCAATGTTGTGGAGAGGAGTTAAAACGTTCAGTTTTTCTTTGTGAGTTATGTCACCCAATATTTACATAGTGGATAAGGAAAAACTGCGATCCTACAAACCAAATGTTCTAACATGGGCCGGCCCAGTAAGGGGAGATTATTCTAAAATAAAAACATACAAAAAGGCTTTCCAACGGAAGGACAGGACACGAAACCAATTTTTCGAGATTTCTTATAGCAATTTCTGAAAGACAATTTAGATTTTTGTTCTAATTTACATTAGAACTATCCCCAATCTCTACTACTAGCATTCCCCGATCGCGGCTTCACCCGCGCATATTTTAAATGATGTATCTTGCAATCTCTCTCGCTCCAATGTATTTCTTATGGGGATTGCTTACTTTTCGCGATTTCTACACCATAAAATTAAAATTTTTGCAAAATCCTTTCTTAATGCACACTTACATGGTGCAAACAAGGTCCCTGCCAAATTTCAAGTCTGTAGCATTAATAGTTTCGGCTCTACGTTGATCAGTCACTCAGGACATTGCTTTTAATATATAAAGATTGAATATCATAAATGTCTTGATTTGTTTTCGGGGGCCATGTTTTTCTAAATTAATTTGGAGAAAAAATGACAATTTCAGAAATAATCAAGAGCGGAGATCGAATCTCATCAGTTACACCCTGTATTTTTTTTAACTTGAAATTTACGGTTTATTAAGTGCAAATATAATGTATTAAATATTTGTGCTAGGTCAGAAGTGATACCGGGGGTCAGTTGAATCATTCAATCATTAGTAGATAGAATATAGGAATCCAAAAAGATTATTGGTCATAAACTGCGAATAGAATTTAGCACAGTAAAGAAAATGATCTTTTGTTGCGTCTAAAATGTCTCAGGATCTACTAAAATAAATATAAAATGGAATTAAGGGCCAGGAATTTATCAGGGGTTCCCCGTAACGGACATTTCCGTTTATATTTCGACGAGTAGAATCAAAGCGTTTATTTTTTCCTAAAATTAAATTTATCAAGGGTTCCCCGTAACAGATATTTCCGTTTATATTTCAACGAGTAGAATCAAAGCGTTTATTTTTTCCTAAAATTAATTTTATCAAGGGTTCCCCGTAACAGACATTTCCGTTTATATTTCGACGAGTAGAATCAAAGCGTTTATTTTTTCCTAAAATTAAATTTATCAAGGGTTCCCCGTAACAGACATTTCCGTTTATATTTCAACGAGTAGAATCAAAGCGTTTATTTTTTCCTAAAATTAAATTTATCAAGGGTTCCCCGTAACAGACATTTCCGTTTATATTTCAACGAATAGAACCAAAGCGTTTATTGTTTCCTAAAATTAAGTATCATGAAGTAAATTGTCATATCGTGCTCAATTATAAAGTGTTCATTATTGAAAATAGTAAACCTAAATTTTGATTACAGTACACACACCAGAAATTTCATTTGATATTCTCCAATGGATTCATTATTACTCATGTGTATTAAAAAAAAGTAAGGAGATGATATACAGATATCAGTGCTACCTAATTAAACATAAATAATGATAGGTATCACAAGATGCCTTGTACATTATAAACAGAAGAGTGTTTCCATGTAACTGACCGACTCATTGAGTACGAGTACCATTGAGTAAAATATTGTTGTCCTAGGAACCATGCTACACGATTCTGAACACGATGAATGCACTAATCCGCAATTATTAACACACATAATACATGACCTTGTTCTAAACACCTCATTAATAATGAATTATGAATGAGGGAGTGAGCGATCAATTCATTACTCCGTATTGAAAAAACATTTTAAATCGGAACCCTATTATTAATCTAACGACGAGCCCATCTTGTCACCCGACTCTACGTCAGTTCTGGTACACAAAGTTAGTTTACCACTACCGTGGACCACACGCAGTTGACATCATTCATTTGACCATTGGAACACAAAAGTCTTGCACAACTTGTTTTAGTAAGTAATTTGAAATCTCAAACAGGTTTTAAATGAATCCAAGTATTTTGCCGGGAAAGGGAGATCCATTTTTTTCATTTTTAAAAAGTCTCAGTGTCAGGAGTCATAAGGTCACACTAAAATTTCAACTCGAAATTACCCTGATGGTTTTCTAAAATTGATTAACCGAACGAAGTGAAGTTTAACAGGACACTTTTAACAGGAACAAATTTCTTGTTTGTCTTTCTGTACTAAGATAACTCTTGTTTTTGTGCCAGGATAACTCTTGTTTTTGTACCAGGAAACTCTTGTTTTTGTACCAGGAAACTCTTGTTTTTGTACCAGGATAACCCTTGTTTTTGTACCAGAATAACTCTTGTTTCTGTACCACAATAACTCTTGTTTTTGTACCAGGATAACTCTTGTTTTTGTACCACAATAAAACAAGTGCTAGGATAACTCTTGTTTTTGTACCAGGATAACTCTTGTTTGTGTACCACAATAACTCTTGTTTTTGTACCAGGGTAACTCTTGTTTTTGTACCAGGATAACTCTTGTTTTTGTACCAGGATAACTCTTGTTTTTGTACCAGGATAACTCTTGTTTTTGTACCAGGATAACTCTTGTTTTTGTACCAGAATAACTCTTGTTTTTGTACCCGGGAAACTCTTGTTTTTGTACCAGGATAACTCTTGTTTTTGTACCAGAATAACTCTTGTTTTTGTACCAGGGTAACTCTTGTTTTTGTACCAGGATAACTCTTGTTTTTGTACCAGGATAACTCTTGTTTTTGTACCACAATAACTCTTGTTTTTGTACCAGGATAACTCTTGTTTTTGTACCAGAATAACTCTTGTTTTTGTACCAGGGTAACTCTTGTTTCTGTACCACAATAGCTCTTGTTTTTGTACCAGGATAACTCTTGTTTTTATACCAGGGTAGCTTTTGTTTTTGTATCAGTGTAACCCTGGTACATTGTTGATATACACCCTGTATATCAGCAGTGAAATAGAAATATTCATGATGATGTATCATCAGAGAGGAATATATTGATTTGACATTTATACATCAGTCAAAGTGGTGTAGTGAGTGATCTTATCTGATTTCATATTTTCGTGATCACTTTGAGTCATTAAAATGAATTTGGAACAATTCGGAATATAAATGAATCATAGATTGAGACAAGCACTATACTTAAAAATACAACGCCTAGTTGATATACTGACTGACTGTAGCTCCACGATGTTAACGGAATATAAATGAAACATTGATTGAGAGAAGCACTATACTTAAAAATACAACGCCTAGTTGATATACTGACTGACTGTAGCTGCACGATGTTAACGGAATATAAATGAAACATTGATTGAGAGAAGCACTACACTTAAAAATACAACGCCTAGTTGATATACTGACTGACTGTAGCTCCACAATGTTAACGGAATATAAATGAAACATTGATTGAGAGAAGCACTACACTTAAAAATACAACGCCTAGTTGATATACTGACTGACTGTAGCTGCACGATGTTAAACGAAGTATGAGAAGAATAGAATAGAATCTTTATTTTGAAAATAACAATATTTGATTGCAATGTTTTTTTTCCCCAAGCTGTGCTGAACATCTTCTAACATGAAGTTTGGAACACAGATACTGCTCACAATGTAGATACGAAATAACTAGCCGTTCTGTGAACTGTAAACCTCACTCATTTTAAATGGCCACCATGAGGCCCCGGTTGGCCAAATAGGTCTCAAAAATGAATGTCCATACCAAATTTCATCAAAATCGGATAAGGCGTTCGAGAGTAATCCATATCCATACTAATCCATATCCATATCCATACTAATATAAAATGCGAAAGTAACTCTGTCTGTCTATCTGTCTGCCTGTATGTATGTTACGCTTTCACGCTTAAACTACTGAACCGATTTTGATGAAATTTGGTATGGAGACAGACTAAACTTTAGGAAAGGACATAGGCTACTTTTTATCGCGAAAAAAAGGGGGTTGGAACTATAAACGGCCATGCCTCTAAGGCGTCAAGCGAAGCGGGCGTATTCTGCTAGTCGTTTAATAAAAAGACAAAGCAAAGAGAAATTGCCGTGCTTTAAAAAAAATGCAAAATTGAAAGTTCAAGTGGAAGGGAGTTACTGTCAATTACATATGTGAAACGGTCAAAGAAATCAATATAATAACGGGAAAAATATAAACTCCACTCCATCTTCAGTTGTATCCCGATGGCAGATTTTTGGATATTTGCGAAGAAAAAACAGACTAAATATTTTATCGCCCTCTTCGTTGGCGCTTTAGAGGTTGACCATTCTGTGTGGTCTACAAACTCCAAACCAAAAAACGATTACGTCAATCAGTTTTTGTGTTGCTGTGTGAAAAAATGACAAAAAATTATGCAATTTAATAATTATAATATAAGAAAGGATTTTTCAATTCCATGATGGAATCACAGAGTTTGATGGTAGCTACGAGTAGATGTACGCAGTTCTAAATAAGTATTTTTTTGGTCAAGTACTTATGTTTCATAACTGACCGAACGAAGTGAAATCTAGTCTTAACTACACGATTTTTTCTTTAATCATCTGTAATTTCGTCCCACGAGAATTCTCGAACGACCCAACAATACTATACTAATAATTGACATTGTTCCCTCAGAAACATGACAATCAAAATTAGGTGCATCAGTAACACAAGAAAATTAGGTATCCAAGTTTGAACTTTTTAGTCGATAATCTCATTACTCTGCAAAAACAAACAAAATTTATATTAAAAGTTTGCAAATTTCTTGAGAAACTAGAATTACGGGTCCAACAAAAAACAACTTCATATATAATCGTCTTGGCGGTCCATCAAGATTTTGATTTCGTATTCAGTTGTGTTATTTGACTTCATATACATAGAGGTCTTTCAATTTTAGTCGGTAGACAATGCTGTGGGCTTTCTCGGTGATTTCGGCTCTAAAACTAAAATCTGAGAGCATTATCGTAATCAGCGAGTTCTAAAACATTTAAATAAAATGTTTTTGAAAAAAGTGGGATCGGGGATGTCCGCTTCCGATTAAAATTTTTGTATTACCAAAAAAAAATAGATTACCTAATTCCGTTATCAATTTTATTCGAACAAATTTCGTTTTAACTCCACGATTGTCGTATCTGTTGTTTGTTCCACTATAACTTGATATTAAAATTTAGGTCTTATGTATGTTCAAGGAAATTGCTGATTTGGGGACCTATATGATTACTCGCGGGGTCTCATATTGGCCATTTTAACTGAAATCTTCTATTTACAGAAATACTAGACAAAATTATTGATTTTTAGAATTTGGACCACCCAACGAAAATTTCTCTATCAATAAAGCTTACTTTGAACATGTTTAACACTTAATCACACACACGACTGTACACCCAACTACACATACATCGGAATTAATTTTTAAATTGGGGAGGTAGCAGATAAGTCAACAACAGGTGCCGCGACCTCAAAACATACCAGTAACAGTAAATCGCAATGGGGGGAGGTAGCGGATAAGTTAACAACAGGTGCCGCTACCTCAAAACATATCAGTAACAGTAAATCGCAATGGCGGGAGCTAATGCTGCAGAGATACCTATTTTAACCTGTTCAAGTGTTCATAGACATCTAATTTTTTATATAGGTCCTAATTTAGTCGACCTGATATTAATGAATTCTAGTTGTTTAAGTTCAGGCTAAACAATGTGCTAGCTGACGAATGACCTTCCTGGATTACATCCCTTAGCAACGTGTGTCCTTGATCATTGGATATATACGATTACACTACTAACAGACATGATATCTGCGTAACCACGTTGTGGCGTATGTCTTATTATATTGTATATCAGATTTAATAAAATAGCAATAGACTTACCTTCTACCTAGATATAAGTACTTAATGGAAGAGGCGATTACAAATCTATCACAGTGATAGATTTGTAATCCTTATTTAAATGTAGAGTTTCTTTCTGGTAAGACCCAAGACCAAACGGCCGCGTGGGTATCACAGCATTACTAAGAACCTTATGTAATAATAATCGCTTCAATCCCGAATACTCCGTGTGCAATGCCAGTGTAATATCCACTACACTAAGAGGGCTACATTGATAATCTTAATATATGTATTACCGAAAGAAAATTAAGTGATACATTTTCAAATACAAAAAGCCCAGTGAGGCCTTACGTGCCAGGGATTTATAGTCCTTGACCTGAGGCATCTTTACGGAGGTGACTGTGTACCGGGGGTAAAGCCTACAGCATTGTCTACCGACTGAAAGTAAAAGACCTCTATGTATATGAAGTCAAATAAAATTAATAAGGAAAATATCCTTCCTCAGCTGAAGATTGAAAAGGATATCAAAAATGAAGAAGCAGAACTCGGCGATAATAAGGAAACATACGAGCCCGCACTTAGGTTTGGTATAGCTCTAGAACGTGGACACCAATATTTTGCAATTCAATATCAAGTAGAGGAAGAGCAATCAAATTGAAAGCACAATACAGGGTGTGGCCATCAGATAATTGAAGGAGAGAAGCAACAAGGACAGTATGTTAAAACTCTGTCACCCTAGGACTAGGCATGTCCACAAAGTACGTGTACTCAGACTACATTTGGACAGACGAGCCCGCACTTAGGTTTGGTATAGCTCTAGAACGTGGACACCAATATTTTGCAATTCAATATCAAGTAGAGGAAGAGCATCAAATTGAAAGCTCAATACAGGGTGTGGCCATCAGATAATTGAAGGAGAGAAGCAACAAGGACAGTATGTTAAAACTCTGTCACCCTAGGACTAGGCATGTCCACAAAGTACGTGTACTCAGACTACATTTGGACAGACGAGCCCGCACTTAGGTTTGGTATAGCTCTAGAACGTGGACACCAATATTTTGCAATTCAATATCAAGTAGAGGAAGAGCAATCAAATTGAAAGCTCAATACAGGGTGTGGCCATCAGATAATTGAAAGAGAGAAGCAACAAGGACAGTATATTAAAACTCTGTCACCCTAGGACTAGGCATGCCCACAAAGTAAATGTACTCAGAGTACATTTGGACATACTAGTGGATTAAGATAATCAGGTGTTCACGTTTGTGTTGTAGTCATTTATAGAAAAAATATCTTAATCAAATTTTTAAAAATCATTTTCAAAAAACAAAATATTAAGCCCCCGGGGAGGGGGCAGGGCCCCCAAATTTTTCAAAATCGAAAACCCCTTAACACCGGCCATAACATATCAAAATTTTACGTTTCTACAACAAGCCGCTAAAAAGATAAAAATCACTTTCAAAATACACATTATTGGCCCCCAGAAACCCCCCGGGGCCCAAGACCCCCAAAAATTGTACAGCAAATTTACTTAATGTCCTGAACATGTATACCAAATTTCGTCAAAATCGGATGAAAGTTGTGGCTTGTATCGCGTGAAAAACAAACATACATATACATACATACACATTATACAAGTGCATTTCGGGATGTATATGGGAGTCAAAAGTGGAGTTCACTAACGTTCACAACGAGTACGTAAAATACTTTTCAACATAGTCGAAATCTCTCTCGATGCATCATTGGTGAGTTGGGGGATCATTTTTTGAGCCTGTCTTGAAAAACTGTGCCGCCAGCTTCTCCACTTCCTGCGTCTATATTTCAACTCCTCGTCCGTTGAAAACATTTTTTCCACCCAACTTAAGGACAAGGTAAAAGTTAATCAGGTGAGGGGAATTTGGGAGGTGTTTTAAAATGTCCCGTCCAAACGAGTCCAGGAGTTGCTTCTACAAATTCGTCAGTCACAATTAAAGGTCTTCCGCTCCTTTGATCGTAATGCACGGAAGTCACATGAATGCAACTGTACGATTTCTAACTACATTACCATAAACAGTGGTTTTAATGAGGTAAAACGTCATTAAAATTGTTTTTTTTTTTTGCTCTATGTGAGTAATATGTATTATGTTGTGTTTGGTGTCGAACGTCACACTTGGAGTTTGTAGATTCGTTTGGACACCCTTTATGTTCCAATATTACACATGCGAGTAATATGTATTATGTTGTGTTTGGTGTCGAACGTCACACTTGGTGTTTGTAGATTCGTTTGGACACCCTTTATGTTCCAATATTACACATGCGAGTAATAGTATATTGTTCCTGTAGGGCGTTCCTCTTTGAAGATAAAAGGAAACCTAGTCCCCAGTCAACTTTTCTTATCTTAACGTTACGTCAGCCATTCGCTGACAGCTCATTGCTGTTGTGTGTACTGATAAGAATAAACACTTTCGGAAAGTGAATGAAAAAATATCTACAAATTAATAATACCTTTGAGTCTATTGGTTCTATATTTTTAATATTGAACCTTTGCGATCGGGTCATTGGAATATTTTTTTATCTATAAAAATAGTATTCCAAAGGCACAAATTTTCGATGTCGAAAATGTTTGAAAATGTCAAACACTGGAAAAAAAATACTTATAATTTTAAGCAATTGCATTGTAGCTCAAATCGTTTCACCTTTAAATTTGTTCCAAAGAAACGCATTAGTAGAGTTAAAGAAGCTGAACCATTTAAAATACATTTCACATTACTTATCAGGGTATCAATAATTAATAATAACATTTCTCAACTTTTAATTCAAATGGAACATTCTTAACTCTTAATTCAAATTGGTTTGTAATAAAATTGATATGCTTTCAGATTTAGGAGTATGTATCAGTTATTATAATAATATATTGTAAATAAGAAGGTCACTGGAGACACATTTCTTCAGTGTAGCAGTATAGTAATTCAAAACTGTGAGGGAAGAAGTTGTTTTAGGAACCAAGTAGAAAGCTGGCAAATAGATGGAATTCTCAAATCACGCAAAGGGATAGTTTTGCAACGCCAATAAAAACAATATGAGCGTGTTAATAAGTATGTAATATGTACATCAGATGCAAAACTGTGCACCGTATGTATCAAGCACCATTCCTACATTCATATACAAAAATTTTAATTCATATTTCAAAAATTGAGTCATATATCCAAATAGTATACGAGCATACGTATGTAGATGTATTATGTATTATGGTTGATGGAATGATAGATAGTAGATACGAGTACAATTAACTTTGTTTAGTTAGTAAGGGAGTGGTTAGCTGACTGGAGATATAAACTATAAGTACCACACGGCAAGGAAGAACGAAAACTGTAAAATAGTATGATATGATGCCAGAGAAATGAGTCAACAGTATCCATGATGTCATGCTGGTAGTGTTGTAAGGGACAGTGGTTCTGAGTGTAATTATAACATCAGAGAAGGTCGATATCGACGTCATCAGTCCGATATCTACTGAATGTTATAAAAGAACAAGAAAGGTTATGCCGGGGTAGATAGATAAGTAAATTTGTTTATGGGCTGCCGGCCTGTATAGCCAACCCAAAACTAACACTATCAGAAAAGGTTGAGTAGAAATTTGTTTGAAAGGTCTGGTTGAGTGGATTTCATATGACATAGTTTCATCTTTCTAGGAATTACGGTTCTTGAGATACAGGCTGGAAAACATTTAAAAAAAAATAGAACGGCCGGTCCCATATCTCGAGGACGGTAAATCGTAGAGTGGTGAACTTAGTTTTATTAAACTTCTCTATTACCTTTAAAATGAATTATCGCTTGATGGGTCATCTCATTTAAGATTTTTGAGCTGGCTGCCGCCGCAATTTTTTGGGCCTAATAATCCCCTCAAAAATGAGGCGACCCGTATTTTACCGCTTGTCGATATACTGAGTGGTTCTCGAGATACTGGGGGTGGGGTGAGACTTTTCGCTGATCTTGTATAGATCTACATCTCATACAAGTTGCCTACCATCGTTCAAGAAGATGACAACTAATGATCATATAACTAGTAGTTCTGTATACTTCACTCAGTTAAAATTGAAGACCATGTGAACCAAGGGGGCCGGAAGCACATAAAAACTAATCAACAAATTCTATATTGTCTACACCAAGTTTCATGAGAAACTGACAAGGAGTTCGAAACGTGAAACCGAGAAACGAACAAGCAAACAGACGTTTACAGAAAAATCATGGAGATAAAACTGCACTACGGTTCGTTCAGTCATTTAATTTTACTGTCTCTGCATCTGTATAACTCCTAAGTATTTCTATCAACTTGTGAACAAATCAATGTGTAAGTGTGTACCGAGTATCAGTACTTATGTCTAACTCCTAAGTATTTCTATCAACTTGTGAACAAATCAATGTGTAATTGTATACCGAGGATCAGTACTTATATCTAACTCCTAACGTTTGATTTTAAAGCGCTTTCAATTCAACTGTCTGCTTCACCAGGCTCCTTAACAGCATGACCCTTCCAATTGGGATGGGCCGATTTAACCCTGCCAACTTAGCATGCGGAAAGTCTAATAACATCGACAAGCTTCGTAGTCTGACAGTGTCCCTAATCGCTATGCTTGGAAGATCAAATATATCTCATACGGGTAGTTCCATTCTGTAGTCTATTTTTACAAATATCATTCAAATGGCCAACGTTAAATTATGGCGTGGAAATTTTAAATTAAAACGCAAAATATCAACTTTTAAGGGGGGGGGGGCATATTTTTTTGAGGTGGATTTCAAAAGTTTAATATGGAAAATAATACGAATTTTATTTTAAAATTCCATCCAAAGTACTGAACAATTTTATTTAAAACCAAAACTAGATTAAAGAATGTAAAATGAATAGTGAGACACTATGAGGCTTCATAACGTAACATCATGATAAAAGGCTTAACTCAACTAAGTACACCATGTCTCTTCAATTGAATTGTGTGAAAAACAATGTGGCTTTGTGAGAACAAAATATGAATTCAATACAGGGTGGATTCGTACTTTGTAACTTGCTCCAAAAAAAAATGATAGTATCTGTCTGGTACCCTCTGAATCTGTTAAACTTCCTCTGAGTTAAAACTACACTTCGGTTCGTTTAGTCATTTAATTTTAGTCTCTTGAATCTGTTAAACTTCCTCTGAGTTAAAATTAAAACTACACTTCGGTTCGTTCAGTCATTTAATTTTAGTCTCTTAAATCTGTTGAACTTCCTCTGAGTTAAAATTAGAACTACACTTAGGTTCGTTCAGTCATTTAATTTTAGTCTCTTGAATCTATTAAACTTCATCTGAGTTAAAACGACGCTTCGGTTAGTTCATACATTTAATTTTACTGTCTCTGAATCTGCTAAACTTCCCCTGCGTGAGTGTTTCTATGAACACTCGTTTCATGCCGAAAATATTCACTACTCAAATATTGAACTATTTAGTATGTATTCAAAACACCTCGTTATACTCGTAGTTATCAGAAAAACTCTATCTTATCAGGATAACAATTTATATTTCTGAACTGTTTGTACCCCTATCGCTCTATTTGCTCAAGTATTACCAGTTGAGATTAAAATTGTTTTAGGGACATTTCCATAGCAAACAAGTCCTATGAAAAATACAAAAATCTATCAACTACAATTCGTACTGTCCAAAAAAAGATTTCGTATGAATTAAAACTTTTATATTTTTGTTATGCCGTTTGTATCTATTTTTGAGGGTTTTGAGCTTTGCTTTAGGCAGCGTCTATGCTATGTTGAATAGACCCGTTCCAGTAAGATCAATTAAGTTAAGCAACGTACAGCGGGGTTTTACACGATGGCCGGTTCTACGTACCAGGATGACCTGGAACGCATACCATCACAGTTCCAGCCAAGGGTCATCAAAATATTTTCGGTAAACTCATATCAATCTGTGTCTACCATTTTAATTAATCATGCATCTATAAATAGGAAGAACGGTTGATTTCGTGAGAAAAGCCGCTACTTCTACTACTATTACTATTACTACTTCATTTTTTTTTTTTGTCAATCGCAACATTTCCAGATTCTTCTTTTAGAATATTAATATTTATCGATGAGTGTCACCCCACCACAAGACAATACATTGACTTGTCTGTATTGCCCCTTATCTTATCTGAGGAATTGTGAGTGTATAATAAATAATAGAAAAGAGTTATTGTACTTAAGCTCTGGCATTTCCATGCGTATTGGAAGGGTGTGGACTGAGGAGGCCACATTATCTTTCAATGTGCCAAGAACAATTTTTGAGGTGTTCCATGATATATTCAATAAATTCAAAACTATCTGTCAACAGAGCAGCTCATGGTTTTTTTCCTGTTATTCTAATAGTAAGAAAGCCATTAGATAATACCGACCGTAATCTTAGACCAGCTAGAACCCAATTTCCTGTTATTCTAATAGTAAGGAAGCCATTAGATAATACCGACCGTAATCTTAGACCAACTAGAACCCAAATGAAACCTACATACCAACTATCATCAAAATCGGTCATTTACTACGAACGAACGCGTACATTTTTTTCGATTATTGAATTCTTCTTAGGCCGGCCATACACGCACCGATAAGTCTGTACAGACTTATCTGCACAGACAAGTCTGTCGTGTATGGCAGGATCTGCACAGATTTTGTCTCCGATTTTCAGACAAAATCTGTGCAGATCCCTTCTCTGATGCAGATAAGTTTGTACAGACAAGTCTGCACAGACTTATCGGTGCGTGTATGGCCGGCCTTAGATACGTAAAATTATTCGATTATTGAACTCAAATTCAGAAGAAGGTACTTTGATGTAAGCTATTAATAGCGCATAATTGTTTCCAAAGAACGACCCGGGCAATGGAATAAGCATTTTCTGACACCTAACAATCAGAACTTTCTTTTCATGTGGTCAAAAAATCAAAATAATGAGAGAAAAAATACTGCCTCGACTGAGGATTGAACCCACGAACTCTTGTTTACCAAACGAGCGCTTTACAACTTAGCTATCCAAGCAGTTACTGGCAATAGGAATTTTTTTGTCTTTGCAAGTACATTATCTTGACTATTGATAATTACTTATCTACCAAGTTAGGACAGGTAACTATTAATTGCTTTGTAATACTTCTCATTGAGTCACTAAACATTAACCTTGATCTAATGCTTTGCATTTCTGCAGGTAAATAAAAAAAAAACGTATTCCTATCAACATGTGAACAAATCAATGTGTAATTGTGTACTGAGGATCAGTACTTATGTCTAACTCCTAAGTATTCCTATCAACTTGTGAACAAATCAATGTGTAATTGTGTACTGAGGATCAGTACTTATGTCTAACTCCTAAGTATTCCTATCAACATGTGAACAAATCAATGTGTAATTGTGTACTGAGGAT